>ML832845.1:29332-42177 GCA_009831015.1 Picea engelmannii
CACCCTTGATACAAGGATTCCCCATATCTTAGGATCGACTAACTGGCCATGTCCAAGTGATGTTCACATGGAACATTTCCCCACTTCACTATAAAATTAAAATATTGTTATATATATGTTACATATATAACATATATATGTTATATATGTAACATATATGTAACATATATATGTTATATATGTAACATATATAACATATATATGTTATATATGTTACATATATAACATATATATGTAACATATATGATATATATGTAAAGAACAAAACCCGATTGCACCCTAAAACGATTCACAATATTGCACAGTGAAACGAACAGAACCAGACCGTGCCCTAAAACGACCACACATTAACACCATCTACCATCTGATCGGCGCATTTCATATCCCACAGTCGAACTGAACCAAAATACCTAACCCCATTCGCCCTAACTCGTCCCCATTCCAAACATTGATCCCTGAACTTGGTCGACTCCATTCGGCCCATTTTCATTCATCCCGATCCACAAAGGTAGACAAAGACCCCAGCAAGAGATGTGGTGACCCCAACAAGGAGCCACAAAGACAAAGAGTGACAAAGAAGTGAACTAGACCAACAATGGCTTCCATTCTGGTAAATTTTCCTCACTCTATCCTTTTCAACATTTTCAGTCTGAAAAGTCTAGGGCACACATGCATCATCATTTGAATGATATATTCTATATATTCAATCTAGGGCACCATGTTTGAATTATATATTTTGCATATTTGATTTAGGGCATATTCGAATTTAAATCTATGCCAACCATCTAAAACACTTCAAGAATCCATCTAAAATACCATAACTGCAAATTGGGTAGTCAAACAGTGTGAACTATCCTATAGTCCAAGTGTTTTTCAAAAGTCCACACTCAGGAATTCATATAAAATTTCTACAACAATTAGCAAATTCACAACAACCTCTATAAACATTTCAGTGGAAATTTTTTTTACGAAAGGCCAACACAGTAAAACCAAGAAAAAGACCAAAAATAATTGAGTGGGAATTTTACAGTTTTAAATACACACAAAGCTCTTCATTAGGTTGGTAAATTTATTGTAGCATCATAAAATTAGGTTGGTAAATCGAGAACATTCATTTGAGGGATAACTGTTTATGGGCACCCCCAGACCCTCTGGAATTTAGTGAAATAATGATAATTTTGTAACCAATTTTTAGGTCTTCCTTGCTCTAAAGACCCCATGGATGGTGAGTTGTTTAACCTCTCTTACTTATTTCCTTGCTTGACACTTAGCAAATGATATATCTGATTTCCTTTCAATATTAGAATGCATTTTCTTGTCTATGGCTAGTCCCCCCACCAACCCCCTTGGCTCCATCTCGAATTATTTTAATGATCTTAACAAACATAAGCACTTTAGGGAAAAAAATTTAGACTTCTTCTTAGGGTCATTTGTGTGTATAAGGGATTGTGACTTAGTCTCTTTGACCAAAAGATTATTCATTTTGACATGGAACAACTTAGTATCATTAGAAGCAAATATCGTATATATAGAGGGTACACTACATTCCCCTAGAACAATCTTATTCTAAATGATCTCCGCCATATCCTATAATAACTCTTTTGAGCCAAACGTTCCCCCAACCCTTTTTGATCCAATTCAGGACTCAAACATCGAATGAGGACCATCACTTGCTAAGTCCATATGTTTAGTAGTAGCCTCATAACCAATTGGAATCGAGAAGCCACTAGGAACATTATGAAGGTGAAAGAACATGTATGAGATATACATACCTCTTTTATTTGGAGATTTTTTTGGAGTTAATGTGTCAGGTTGTGTATAATCCTTTCTAGAAGTTGTCTGATGAGGATCATTCTTCAGACACCCAACTTCATGAAAAAACATACAACAAAAAAAGAGTCTCCAACACTCTAATTTTTGTTGGAATTTCCAATTTCTCCATTCTGTATCCATATCCAATTTTTATAATAGACCTTCTATAAGGTCTTCCCTGCCCATACACCCTAAGAATTGCATGATTTTCTACGCCTTCTTCTCCCTTGCCCATATGCCCTAAGAATTGTTTTTATGCAATATTTAGATCCCTATGAATTGGATTCCCTATGCCTTCTTATCCCCTGCCCATAGATGTCTAGCAGGGTCAATGGATGGCCTTAAATGGATTACTTCAACCTCCTGTATTTATTTTTTCCACTTGTAGTTGACTGGTAGAGAAGAAACTAGTTCAAACAGGCAAAAAAAATTAGAGAAAACCCACATAAAATTGCTTCCATAGGCCAACTGGCACAATCTTCCCTTGACTTGCAATCCATGCCAAAATCACGAGTTTGAATTGTGTTGACTGAGTCAAAATTGGTTAATGTGAGTTTGAATCGGTGACCTTTGGATCGAATTTTTTGGAGGTTGATCCAATTCAAACTCGGAAAATTGCAATTTAAAGTGTGATTCTTGTTTCACTGAAAATAACTCTTTAACCAAAAATATCATAGATCTCCCATATTTTTGTAAATTGTATTTGTTGAAGGCACTATATTTTGATGTTTGTTTAAAGAAAATGACACTTGTTATGGGAGAGCCTCAAGGAAGTCTCGAAGTATGTGTATACATTGCGAACTTTGTTTCACAAAATTAGGATAATATGGAGAAGATTGGCCATACTCATCCAGTTGTCATGTCCAAAGAATTTCAAAATCAAAATTTTTGTCGAGTCCTATGCTGTATAATACGAAAACCGTTAATAGTAGTGATGCATTACAATCCATTTGCTGATTTAAAACATGTTCAATTTTTCTTCTTTTATTGGTTAGTTTGGTTCTGGATGTTAGTTTGGAAAAAATAAGAATTATGCTCAAAGAGTAGTTCAAAATTTGAAAAGGGTAGTTATCACCTTGAGACAGTGAGAATTTATTTTATGTCAACTGATAAATATCAATGTTTCAATAGTCCCTTAATCTTATTCTAGGTGAAAAAATTGTTAATCATTCACCTCCATGATTCCAAAACATCATCGGGATCCAATAGTGTCATTGCCATTGTCATTTGTATCCTCAGAAATTGTACTATTCCCCTTGGTAGACCAGATTATGCCTTTGATCCCACAGGTAGAATAGATTATGCCTTAGTAAATCCCCTTGGTAGACCAGAAGCTGTAGTTTTCTTCTAAGAGGTCATATGTTCAAATCCAGAGGGGGGCAGTAGGGTATGTATACCTCCATAGACTTTACCAATAAAATCGTTGGGTGGAGGGGGTCTCATACACCAATTTGGTGTCTGGCTTGGCTATGACCTTAAAAATAGATTATTATTATTACTACTACTAAAATGAGACAGAAAAGAGAACCCCTTAATCAACACAACCATGCCCCATATCCATTATTTTGACAAGGTCTTTGACAATTTCTTGATCTTCAGAGATGCTCTATCCAGCCCCATAATTTCTTTTGATCTTGCCAAGAATCTTTACTCCATCATGTTAGGAGGTCCTTATTATCATCTACCAGTCGACATTATCTTTTTATCCAACATTTAATGAGTGCTCCTTGACTGATCATATTTATCTTCCTTAGAACTATACATACTAATATCCTAATCACCCTCACTTCAATGTTGAAGTTAGCTACATCATTATGAATCACTACACCAAGCCTTATTGATCCATGTTGATCATAAGTAATGCCAAAGTCATTAGGCCATCATCTCATTCTAGATCACTAATAACCCTATCACTGCCTAGCATTACAAGTTCATAATTTGTTGTAACAAATCGTTGCCACCCAGGTTCTACTCTCATCAAGTTCAAATCCTCTTCATCTACAACCACCCATCATACTAAGCAGTTAATCCAGTTTCATCTCTTCTTTCATACATTTTTGTTGTAGGTTTCCCTGTTGGGTCCCTTGAACCAACTATTTGTACAATATTCTTTGACGCATTTCTATTAGGTCCTTCATGGTGAAATTAACTTCTTTTTCATTATTTGAAGCCATGATATATCTTAAAAAATAATGCCCATGTTGGTGTCTGCGTATCTTTTGATGCCAATAGCTTGAAGCAAGCTGCCAAACTTTTTTTGAGGGTAGAAAATAAAATCTCAAAAAGACCTAAATAACCTTCTACCGTATCTCCCATAGTGGATTATCTTTCTGTATTATTTTCTATTCGATTTCAGAAAAACATTATTTCCATCCATGCAAATTTTCAAAATTAATGTTTACAAACATGTATATTACCTTGCCCATAAAGTTGGTGAAGAATGGCAATATACTTTGGAAAACCACCGAACATATGCTTCTATCAACTGAATTCTTTGAAGTCATTGAGATAGTGGCACATGGGACTTTTGGCAGGCATTTTTTCTCTCAAAACATGTGACATCACCATATTCCCCTTCCATTTCTATAGAGGAACTCCAAATACAATACATTTTGTGGTGCTTTCTGATGGACATGGTTGTTAATTTCCGTACAAAGATAACATCGCTAAATCCTTATTTGTTTATAATTAGATCACCAGACAAGATGTAAGAAACCAACAACATTTTTCTTTGCCAAGCTATTAGCAATATGCACAATAGATTCATGAGTTCAAGAAGATGTTTCTTATCAGAAAGCCTAAGGAAAATATAATATTTTCTATCCAGTTTAAAATTTTGAGGCATATCCACACCAATTGTTTTCCATGAAAAAACATTATTTTCAATATTTCAAAATTGAAATCAGAATATACATCATGTCCTAACTATATTTCTAGAGCCATACCTCTCATATTTATTCCAACCAAAAAGAGGAACAACTCAGAGAAACGTTTCCTCATAGCAGATCTTGTCTGAAATATTACAGTCATCCGGAGGCTCTAGGGCCCTCCAATCTGTGCTTAAAAGAAATTGTATATTTTATTCACCTTTGAGGAGACTCAACCCTCTACTTATTATTTACCTCAATATGAATCAAACATTTTGTAAAATAATACTGCAATGTATAATTATTTTAGTGGTGGGCCCCATTGCCACATGGCATTTAATCATTAGTCCAGATCATATCCAACTATCGTAGACTCATACCTTTGTGGACTTGATGCATCCTACCATGGAGAAACATGAGAGTGGATGTGGTTGTATTAATGTGGTCACTTGATGTTCTCTCAATCTTATTTTCTTTAATCCCCTTGTACATACATGATTATTCCATGTGTCATTATATTGGGATTTTGAAATCTTGGACTCTCTCTCATAACAACTCATTGTATCCTTAAATTCTCTTGGTTTCCCTATTCTCATGCATGCAAAAATCTGATGCAATATGCTTCTGGCAAGTTTCAAGTGTCTAACGAACTTAAGACATGGAACCCCGGGCCCACCAAGGCATCCAAACCTAAAATATTATGCATTGGGGTTAAGTCTAGGTACCATGTTTCTAACAAATTTCTTGCATTGGAGATATTTGAAATGACAAACCTGCTCAATTCCTATGGATCTGAAGTATTATTAGAGCCTAGTGAAATCTTGTTTGAGTCCAATTCTCCAAAATACTTGTTATTTTTTTGATAAGGGTGTCTTCTAACTTAGCTTGCAAAATGTGTAGTGGTCCCATGTGGCACACTCTAGAGCCACCACTAGTCCTTCCAAGTTCATTCATGTTGATATTGCATTTCCATGTGGTGGATTTTAATTGGACCTTGTGTTTAATGAGCCAACCATGTTGACATCATCATAATGACATGACAATTTATGAGCCCGCAACATGTATTTTTGGAAACATAACGAGAGAAATCCTCTAAGAGATATGAACCTAAGAAAGATATGAAATACAATTTATCTTAAGGTGTTGGGTTTGTGGGAAGATATTTGAAGTTAGGATATTACAAAGTGTGAAATCCATTATGGGTTTGCAGGGATAAAAATATTTATTTGATATGATTGGCACAGAGGGTTTGGCATATGTAAAGAGATTGTTGGATGGCCCTTTTAGGCTCCAAGTTGTGACCCTTTTGAGCTTCAAAATATTCTTGTTGGTTTGTCTAGACAACAAGTCAATAAGAAACTCATAGGATCCATGGCCTGAAGTAATGATAGATAAGTTCTAAATAACACAATAATGCATAAGCACACCATAATCATGATAAAGAAAATGGAAGAGATACGAGCTATGGGATTTTACTTTGGGTGTAATAAAAAATGGTATTGGTGAAAAAAATGTTCCAAAAAATATACTATTCACCTCAAGAATAATGACAAGGATGAAGAGGAACCTCAATAGGATTTGTGAGAATAGTTTGAGTGCTCATTAAATAATGAAGCAAAATTTGTTATAGTTGTATTGGTCATTGTAAGAGTACAAAAAAATGGTTTGTCCCACAGTCTATGATTCATAGTTTGTTAAAAAAATTGATGCTTGTCTACCAAAAATGAAATTCTATCCTTTATAGAGGATTGTGAACTTTTATTAGTACAAAGCCTATAGATGACACTTAATACTAGATAGACTTTGTAGTACACGAAGATCTAAAATTAATGAAAAACATGCATATTGCGAGCTTCCTCTTTCTCCATTGGATAGGGATAAGAGTCTCGGGACTCCCCAACCATGTCCAAATCTACAGGAATTTGATGAACATATTATTTTTCTTTGTTTTCCATAGGCATTTAACCGACATGCATATTGGCATTGAAAGAAAAATATTGAAATCTCTTTGACAAATTTGAGATTTTCTAGTGCAACATATGCACTCTTCCTTTAAAACATACCTTGCATTATGATTATCTTCCTGAACATGGATTCTACTAATAGATGAGAAGATAGAGACCTAGTTCTCAGCAATTAGGTCCTCCTGTTTAGGAAGAAATTGATAGATTTATATTATTTTACAATAGGGGTAGTGTCCAGGTTGGCTATGGATCTCCATGCTACCTATAAAATAGAGATATTACTGTTGGGTATGTGTTATATTCTTTGCACGAGAAGTAGTGTCTGAGCGCCTGCGCCGGGCGCGTAGGGGGGTAAGAGGGGGGTGTAGGGGGGCAGCGCCCCCGAAAAAAAAATATTTTGGGCCGACATATTTTCGCCGGTTTCGGGCCGACATATTATCGCCGAGCCGACATATTTCCAGGACAACATATTTCCGGGACCACATGATATTAGGTGGTTTTTGGCACATGGTTTTTGCCGATGGTTTTCTATTTCCGGTTAAGGAATTAGGGTTTTGAACTAATCCAGGTCATTGGGTTAGGGTTTTGGATGCCGCTGGCTCCTATATGTATATTGTATTGTAAACAATGTAACACAATGTGTATCAATATAATATATGTTGGTTTTCCCGGTTTGGGTTTCTAGGTGAAAAATATCTGTGTAATGTTTGTATTTGCCATTGTATCTTTTCTATTCTTTTCTGAATATCAGTTTGCAGTAGATATTGTACAAGGTTAGAATTTACAATTACAACCAATTTGGGTGAATAAAAGCAAATTCTCCTTCAATAGACCCCCCTACGTGGGAATTTAAGCTTATGTTTTTTGTACTTTCTCTTTATTGGTCCAATTAGTCCCTATATGGAACTTTTATCTCATGTGTTATGAACTTTCTCTTTATTGGTCCAATTAGTCACTACATGGTATTTTTAGCTCCATGTAAACTTTCTCTCTATTGGTTCAATCGTACATCTACAAAATAGAAAAATATTTCTTAAGTTTACCTAGGACATTTGAAAATTCCATATTAATCTAGGTTTTGAGAATATTTAATATGTCCCATGTTCAACCCTAGGTTTCTTTGATTCCTACAAAACTATTATTGTTTCCCTATAGTATTGGGGTTTAGGATGGCCTTGTGGGAGTTGACAATGCAACACATGGGGGTTTGCAAAAATTATAGGTGTTTTGTGTCATGCGGTTCCTCTTTCTTGAGTAGAGGATGCCTAGTTGGGTTATCCTAGTCTAGTATTTATATTTATCTATACCATTTATAGAAGTTATGGAATTGCTCAAGTTCAAGTGAGAATTTTTTGTTTAGGTTCATTTTGCACAAATCCAACAAACAACAACCTTAATACTATTTTTTTCTTAGATCCATATGATAAATTTATCATGTCCTTAGTGCTTTCACATTTTTAATATGTCCTTAATATGTCCAAAATCAATAGGTATATCACATTAAATTAGGTGGTTGACCACTAATATTGGTAATTGTACCCTAGTCTAATTGTGCATCCAAAACTAAAGATATAAATTTTTTATTTAGAACTGTGAATATGATGATGGACTACTAACTAACAACATGTGCACATGCAATTGAAGGTACAACCAAATAGGTACCTGTCAGATATTTCTTCATCGAGTGAGGAAAGCTTAGGACAGATAGAGGCTGGAAATGCGGCTGCATCAAGTAGATATGATAAGCAAATAAGGACCAGAGGTGAAAAAAGTCAGAATAAAAATTTGTAGATGCATGAAATTTTTTCTTGTCGAAGGAGGATCATTCTCTTATGATGATGAGAGCATAGGAGACATAGATGTACCACTCAGGTATGCACATCTAGTGAAGAAATGGATACCTAAGGAACTACCTCATATAGATGTTGACTTCATTGTCAACAATAGAACATATCGCATTGCACCATCCTCCCTGCATGGCTTGGGGCTATTTTCCATAGATGGAATAATTGTAAAATACAATACATTAACTGAATTGATGGACTATGTCGGACCGTGTTACAATTATAATGATTGGATGCAGCTATTCCGGTACATACGAAGTATGCGGAGATATGCACTCGCCGCAAATTATATACAACTAATAAACAAGGATAAAAATAAGGGAGTGACTATCTATATTGATGGAAGGCCTAAAGCTTCCGAAAATATCGCAGGGTTTATAAACAACACATGACTCAGGACAACAAACAAACAACTGAATTGCATATTTGAGGGACATGAAGAGAATCGGGTAGTCCTGTGCGCAATAACAAAGATAGCTCCCGAGGAAGAGTTATTAGTGGATTACCATTTGAATCGAATAGAAACATTGACTAATAGTGTGGAGGTTCTTATGCAACACCTCTTTAAGAAACCTCTACTTATTGAATTATATTTTTTTATTATCTTTAAGATTGTTGTAAATATTATCTTTAACATTGTTTTTTTGTTATCATTAACAATTTTTTAAATATTTGGGGGTTCTAATTATATTTTAATGTGGCAGGATGACCGTGGAAAAGGGCCAGCCATAGAACATGTAAATGATTATCAATTTCCACTTTCATTTTACGTTTTTTTTATTATTTTCTTATATAATTTTATTGAAATAACATTGTTTTTGCTGAAATTATATGTAGTCAACAGGCCATATGGATCATGATTCTGTCGATGAGGAGGGGTTTTATTCTTTCGTTGATCTGATGCTCTTATTGAAAAAAAAGATCATTAAAGCTAACAAGGAACTTGTTAGCTTGTTAGATCATCCAGAACAAATCCCAGATGTCAAAGAAAGGATCAAGCTCCTTATGTCACAACTTAACACATATAAGGTAATAACCATAATTTAATTTTTTTTTAATGCAATCATATGTTCAATTATGATATTTTGTTCTTTAACTTTTACATTATCTCATGAAAAAACATTTTCTTTTTTATAAAGGAATATTTGGAGCCTGTTCATCCCAGGGTTGGTAGTAGTGGCACTATAGAGATGCTATAGAGTCCTGATGTGGGCGTTCATACAATTGCTAGAGAAATATTTACTTCTCCATCTTCCACACCTCATTTAGAGAGGATCCATGACACGCACCGACAGACATCCACACCTCGATCAGAGTCTATATATTGTGGCACAGATGAGGATCATAGTGATGTCGTTGAGATGGTTGCATTTCCTGGAGCTAGACATGTGACAAACACGAGGATCCTTCCGTGCACATTTTTGGTCGACGATAATGGACTTCCATTAAAACAATAAAGACTCCCAGGTAGTTATAATTCATATTTTAATCATTTAATGTTGTCCTCATACATAAATCATCTAGATTATTAATTTTAAATTAATGATCATATATTTTTGTGTGTAGGAAACGACCTTTTTTATAGGCACGCAGAGAGCAAGGCCTTGTCTATTTTTGGGGAAACCTTACGCATGAGGTGGAATTTCCAGAATTCCAACCTCAAAAAGGAACTTATGGATTATCTTGAAGGCCTCTTTGGTGTAGACACGTTCAATACAAAAGCGGTCACATCTGCAACGATTGAATATTTAAAATATACTTGGGATGTTTATAGACGAAGCTTGGCAAGAAATCCTAGGTATGAGAATCCTCCCTCAATTCCAGAGAGGGAGTGGAAGGCGATCATTGATGATGCAAAAGAGAAGATTTTGAAAAACTCAGGAGAACAAATAACTGGTACACCAAGGTAAATTACAATTTTTTGAATTCAATACTAGCTTTATTTTTCTTTAGATCTAAATAAAAGTGTGGTTATATATAACATACTTGAATATTTTGATGATAGGTTGCCTGAAACTTCGAAGGCAACCAAAGAAAGGATTGCCAAACATGGCCAACACAAGCTAGGCCAGGGTGGCTACTCGAGGTTATAGTCACGAATCATAAGTACTTGAACATCTTAAGAATATTATTTCTATCACCTTACAAATTTAAGGTACTTGCAGCGAAAAACATTAAAAAACCATACCTTTATGCAATGCAGGTTGACGACTTCGGAACATAAACCATGGAGGAAGACCTCCAACTTGGTTACAAGTATAGTTATAAATTCATGGTTGATTGTAGGAAAAGCATGGGGCAGACCCCAAGATCCAATTTGCAGGATAAGGTAAATAAAAATCAGTCCACATTAACCTTTCGTTACTTATAAAATATGTAAATGTTTGATATCATCCATAATTTAATGTCTTACTTTGTTTTAATCAGGGGAACAACACTGTCGATGAAACCATTAGTACTGAACAACATAGTGTTGATAGTGAAATTCCACCAGAAGATCATGGTGCTCCCTAGCAGCCCCATCCTAGTGAGGTGCAGCCCCAAGATGTTCCTATGACTAAGGCCCACGACGGTAAAATGTATATATATTAATCATATACTTAATAATTGTGTACTTATAAATTTTGACGTTTCAATGGAAGAGAATGTCATACATGATCATCCTCGACCTGAATATTGGGTGAAAAAGCTAGAAGCCATTCCAAACGTGTCGACTAGAGGATCAGGTAAATAATTACATTGCAAATTTTGTTTTTTAATATTAATGAACTACTTCAATGATATTTAAAAATTGGCCATATAAATTTAGTATTTTTTAATTTTTTAGGTGATGGCCCCTCACAGCAACATCCACGCTGTGGGTACAAGACCAGACATACTCGGCATGAAAGGACTAAAACACCATCATCTGCTAATGAGCACCCAGTAAACGAAGACATGGACGTGGATGATTTGCTTAAGAACTGGAAAGAAAAAAAAAAAGACTAAAATAAATTCATGATGTCATGTAATAATTTTATAAGACAGTTAGATGTACATTATATAACTGATAATATACACAAGGCTATTTCTATGGCTTGTATATATCTGTGAATGTAATTTTGTTATACACTTAAGGACAAAGAGCATTACAATTCTTGTCATTGCGTCATGGACAGGTGTTTTTACTCAACATTGCCTCAAAGCCTACTTATTCACTCCTCTATGATGTGTACAATGATATTGAGCCTTCCACAAATCATTGTGAGCAGAAAAATAAGCCAAGGATAGGAACCCAAGGATTTCAATGTTAAGGTCTTGTGATTCCACAAGGTGGGATACAAAGAGGAATTGTTTCCATGCATAAACATGCTAAATAACTTGATTGAGAATGCGGATGTAACAAGTTAAACATTGAAATCATAGAGTGATGACATAATAGAGAAATATGGGTGGTCATATATGTTTATCTATTATTCAATCATTTAACCTTTTAATGTCTTTGAAAAATGCACGTTTGAAGGGTGGTCACCTCCACGACAAAGTTAATTTATAAAAGTTTTTTTTTTAGTTGTTTGAAGAATATTCCATGTCCCATAAGACTATTTACACTCATTTATGGATTAAGGACCTTATTTTCATCCCCTAATCATGGTCAGGGCCCGAAGACCCATCCCGGCTACACAAAAAATCCTAATGGAAACCCTTTCGCATTCATATGAAAAATATCCCCTTTAAAGGGATGATGTTGTAGTTAAAGGCCTTGATCATACTTTATGGATTAAGGACCCTATTTTCATCACCCAATCATGGTCAAGGCCCCAACATAAATCCCTACTACACAAAAAATCCTAATGGAAACTTCATTCAACCCGTATGCAAAAGATCCCCTTTAAATGTCTCATGTTGTAGTTCATGGCTTTAAACATGGCCTATTAACCCAATAAAAAAAATTCAAGGCTTAATTCCTTGGATTTATCCCCCTACCATGGTTAAATCCTTCATAGACATCTTTTATACACAAAATATTATAACAATAACCATATCTCACTCAAAGGGTCATGATTCCCTATAGACAACATGTTATGTGGTTTAGGGAATTGATTATGTCCCTTAATCCCTAAAGGATTCATAAATGACCCAAGGGACTTATTTTCGTCACTTGATCATGGCTAATTACTTAATGCACATGTCCCTAGTGAAAAACATTTCATAATGGTACACATATTCAACTTTGAGGCCAAATATTTCCTCTAAAGGGATTATGTTGAAGGTGATGTTCATGGATATTGAGCCTTACAAATCCATTTATGGAATAAGGCCCTTATTGTCCTCCCTTTGTTATGGTAAATTCCTTGAGACCCATTCCTACTATGAAA
>ML832845.1:42414-63138 GCA_009831015.1 Picea engelmannii
AATATCCTTAAAATATTTATATATGACTTGAGTCCCTTTATTTTCTCTCCTTGTCATGGTTATGACCCCTAGACCTATCCTTGGTGCATGAAACCACCTAACGTCACACATATCCCAATTGGATGCCAAATATCCCCTTGAAATAAACTTTGTAGTGGTTCAAGGACATGTGCATGGTTCATGAGCATTAAAGTGTTCATTTAGATCTTAATACCCTTTATTTTCTCGCATGACCATGGTCATAGTCTCCAAATCCATCCAATGCATCTAAAGTTTTCTAATATTTCCCAAATCTCATTCATATGTTAAATATTATAATCCCTAAAATACTAATTTAGATCATACAACCCTTGTTTTCCTTCATTGACCATGGTCAAAGCCTTAAGACCCATGCCTGGTATGAAAATTCTCTCAATGATGCCTATATCCCACCAAGAGGCCAATGATTTGAGTTTGTATAGTGGGTTGAGTCCTTTTTCATGGACTAGGGACCTATAAGCTTCATTTACAGCCAAATCTGTGAGATCTATATCTTTTATGTAAAGCCTCCTAAAAGTACCAATATTGCGCTCAAGGACAAAGTTAATTTCTAAAAGTTTTTTTCAGTTGTTTGAATAATATTCCATGTCCCATAAGACTATTTACACTCATTTATGGATTAAGGACCTTATTTTCATCCCCTAATCATGGTCAGGGCCCGAATACCCATCCTGGATACACAAAAAATCCTAATGGAAACCCTTTCTCATTCATATGAAAAATATCTCCTTTAAAGGGATGATGTTGCAGTTAAAGGCCTTGATCATACTTTATGGATTAAGGACCCTATTTTCATCACCTAATCATGGTCAAGGCCCCAACATAAATCCCTACTACACAAAAAATCCTAATGAAAACTTCATCCAACCCATATGAAAAAGATCCCCTTTAAATGTCTCATGTTGTAGTTCAGGGCTTTAATCATGGACTATTAACCCAATAATATTTTTTCAAGGCCTAATTCCTTGGATTTATCCCCCAACCATGGTTACATCCTTCATATCCATTTTTGATAAACAAAATATTATAACATACCCATATCTCACTCAAAGGTTCATGATTCCCTATAGACAACATGTTATGTTGCATATCTTCATGATTCATAGTATTCTTTGGATTATGTTGCATATATTCATTTACTTTCTTCCCTTCCCTTATTCCAGGAAAAACCCCTTTGCAACGCACTGCAAATCAAGTGCCAACTCTCTTGTCTGCTAAACCCCAGAGCACCAGTTCTGATACCATGTAGAAATTTTAGCTCAGATATATACTAATTCATAAACATATTTCAACCTCCTATAAAGCTTCAACAATAAATTAGAAATACTATATAATAGAGATATGAAACTAAAATAGCAGAAGAAATAATAATGAACAACAAAGAAATCACTCCATATAACATTAGTAATTTATGGGCAATGCCCCTGGAAAAAACCCAACTTGGGAAAACCTCTTCAAGGAGAGTTTTCTTATTGAGCTCAGAGAAATTTCATATTAGAATTTACAACAACAAGTAATCAACAAAAAAAGTTGTTGAAAAATGTGCCAACAAACCTCCTCGATTTATGTGCAATGTACAGTCCTTTTAACAACAAATAAAATCTTGATATCTGTGCACATTAGCAATATTTTTATGCAATAATTTCATACATCCAAACACTTAGAAATTTTTTCCATCCTCTTGCCTCGATTTTTGTGCCTCTATGTTTTTGTACGGCTCCTAAATAGTGATGTACGACCTCCCTTTTCACTGTTGTCAACTCAACATTTAATGTTGTAATTTTTGGAAAAGCGTGCCCTCTTCTCCTCTTGAAAATCATGCCCTCCTTCAGTTGTACAAACCCTCTCCTTCCTTGGAAATCGTTCCCCTCATCTAGATGTACGGACCTCCATCTTTCCCTTGGAGAATGTGCCCTCCTCTTGCTGTTACTCTCACTTCTCCATGAGCTCAATCTCTTTCTTGAGAAAAGTGACTCTTCACCTTCCTGCTCAAGCTCTCCTCAAAGTGTGTGCCCTCTCTCGCTCAAGTGTTTCCTTTATGCAATTTCCAATATGTAACTCCTTTAACACTTGGTCTCCCAATGAGATTGATGGTCAATATCTAATCTTTCCCTCATGAGATCAACGATCACGACTTGATCATTTTTTGAGGTCACTTAAGTCACTAAAGTGATCGACAACCTCATAAATTCACTTTTACACATTAAAAAATAAAAGCTCAACTTAAATTTATAAAGTCGATTTATAAAGTCACTAGGGAGAAATGTGCTTGGTCACTTCCGCATGCTGGGCGAAACCTATGCAGAAGTACCTCAAAGCCACCAAATCTAACATAAAGTGCATATAACGAATCATTCTATGTTTTATTACCTAAATTGTTGTCAAGTGACTATATAATAGAAGTGAATAATTGGAGGGCTATTTCATGGCACTTGCTTGTTTATGTGCTCATACCCGTGTATACATATATAATTACCTATATGCATAAACATTGCACAAACTTTATGAAAACTAATCTTTATTTATTGGGCATAAACTTAGTCTTGGCCTTGAAAGATTTTGAAGGAAAAAGTGAAATGTTATTTCAGTAGTGCTTCATTGGCGGTGTTGAAAATCATGACATGGTCTTACCAAGGTTGAACTCAAATTGCCTAGCCTTGCCCAAAAATGTAATAACAATCATATTTAACTGTTCTTGTAAGGAGACTAGGAGGATGTAATCATCTACGAGCAATAGGGTAGATATCATGTCTCCATAAAAACCTTTGCAAAAGAATGTCATGGATATCATGTGAGAACCATATTTAGGTATGATAACTATGCCATATAGTATCATACTCTTGATAAAGAATCCTAATAATTGAAGTTGTTCTAGTAAGTTCAAGAAACATTGTGAGGATCTTTTGAAAGTTCAAAAAACTAAACGGGGTTGGTGTGCTATTCTTTGCATGTCACAATTGTATGGCCAATGTTAGGATGTGTTTAAGAGCAAGGTAATCTAGATTCTTTCTTGTCCCTTGGATTTGAAGCTACTCACTGTAGGTTAGTGGAAAAAAATTGTAGAGACTATAAAATCACATGAAACTTGTTGGAACCCGTGGAAACTTACTAGAACTTGCATAGAGCTCGTGATTTTGACCCCTAATAGGTAAACAAGGACCCCACATGCAAAGCACTTGGAGAAAGGGATTAGACAAGGATTTGGAGGGAAAAAAATACCTTGAACTCCTCTAATCAAACCCTAAAGGCATATAACTCATTTTCTCATTTATTCTTGAGTGATTGTGTTTCAATCTATAGTGTGACTATGAACAAGGAAACTTGTTTTAGTGGGGTTTGTTATAATACCTTCAATCTCATGCTTTGATATCTCCTAAAATACATTCACACTCTCATGCTTCAAGATCAAATGAAGGAAATAAAATAAATGATACTCGAGATTGGAGACATTGTCTATTTTGAGCTTATGATTATGTCATGATTTATGTAGTACAATAGTTGAATTGTTGAACTTGTTATTATTTGATGGATTCCAATCTATTTGAAATTTTGATTTATGGTTCAGTTTTTGAACACATTTCAAGTGCCAAATTTTATATTATCATATTTGATGAGATGAATTGATGGATAAACTGTTGTTTTATAGATTTATGGACGAAAATGTCATATTATTTTTTTTGCATAAAATTTCTTGTATTTTGAGAGTTTTTTTTAATTAAATTTGATTTTAATTTTCAATTTAGAGTTTTGTCAAGTCTTGTTGAGCTGTCAAGTTTTTCCCACTCCCAAGTTGGTCGAGTTTTTGTTGAGTCTGAGTCTCACAACCTTTCTTTGAAGCAATGTTGTGAGACATGTCGAAGGTCTGTGATTTTGTTGGGTCAACGCTGAAATGAATAACCAGTGAAAACTTGTTGTGAAACTTTCCTATAAATGAAACTTGCCAAAACCTGTTGAACCCGACTCAAACTTGTTATACTTGTTGAAACCTGACAAAACTTTCCCATTAAGAAAAGGTGGATCCCACATGGAATTGACTTGGAGAAAAGTCCAAAATGTGTTTTTTGGAGGGAGAAATATGAGCAGGAACACATCAAAGGAAACCCTAAAGGCATATAACCCAGAAACAAGATGCATTTTAGTCATTTGGTCATTTTATCTTCATTGATTTGAGTTTTTAGTTGGACTGTGAACACTGAAAAGTTTTTCAACAGGTTGTGTTATTCTTGTTTGGGGTTCAGTTGGAGTCTTGAGAACACTTGTATTTGTGGGATGGAGACTGAATAGGAGGTGGAGAGCCAATATATCTACATGTTAGATATTCAGTTTCAATCGAATTCCAATTTTGAAGAAAGTATTCTGATTTTCAGCAAAATTGATTTTGGAGATTTCATCTTCATTTTAAATTCAAGGATCAACCTACAGTGATATACTCTTCTCTTATTTTTATTGAACCTTGACTAACCATGGCTCCTAATTCCAAAAGGTGGTTTGATCAAGCATGAGAACATGCCTTCAAACTTGAATCGAATGATGACAAGAAGCTCAAGTGAAAACACTATAACCACAGTATGAAAGGGGGGCACAAACAACCTGAAACACCACCTAGAATGAATTCATTGCAAAGATTTCATAGTCCCATGCAATCTATTTAATTTATGTTTAAGTTTTTGAGGCTAATTTTAAGTGCCATATTTTTTGTTGTCATATTTGATGAGATGAATTGATGGAAAACCTATTGTTTTATAGATTTTAAGGATGGAAATGTCATTAATATTTTTTCTGCACAAAATTTTCTGTATTCTGAGTGTTGCTTCTATATGAAGAGTTTTGAACTGATTTTTGCCGAGTTGCCAAGTTTTTCCATATCCAAAACTCGCTAACTTTCATCAATCCCAAGTCTCACAACCTCAGTTTGATGTGATTTTAAGTTGGGTGGTTGGTGTGCATTATAGTCAAATCATGGAAACAATATAATTTGCATGCCATATATTGGTCTTAGGGATAAAGAAATATTAGGAACATAAACTACCACTCTCCAAGATGAATGAAATCATCTCCATACAAGCTTGGCTATTAAGAAAAGTTCATTCATATCATAATGAGAATAAGATTTATTAAAAATGAAACCTTGTTTTAGAGAAAAATGCACAACGACTTCAAGATGACCAAATAAAGAGGATGGAAACACTTTAACAAGATAATGATTGTCAAGAAAAATATTGTTTGAACTAACAAGAAACTTGACAATTATATAATTGATTTCAGTTTTTGTTGATTACACCATGTAAACCAATTTCCATTAGTATATATCTAGAAGGAAAATCCATGGGGTAAGTAAGAGTTATTGTCCAAATACTCAAAATAACAAGATCAATCAATATACACAGTGTTCGCCAAATGTGAGTGTGGAGCACAAATTCCTCCAAATAACCCAAGTACATCCATATATCCAAATCATATGTTCAAATGTTTCACATATCCATTCAATCCAATTACATATACATTCAACCCCATATATACCCCCTATTGGGTCATAACATAAGTAGCCCCATTCGAAAAACTATCCTAAAAGCTTTGTGGCTAAATCTTTTGCATGTGATGAAACCAAGTAATCAAGTTACTTATATTCATGCTCTCATACAATATGATTATTCATCCATCCATATTTAGTTCTTTTCAGTGTCATTCTTTGATAGCTTCCTTTCCTTTGATTCCTTAAATATTTGATAATATCTTGTCGTGTTCCTTGATGCCCTATTCCATTAACATCCTTGAATTTACCATCTTCTTCCTTGGTAAAATTGGTGTGGCACCAAATCTTATGGAGTAAAAGAGTAAAATCTCTCTTTAACTCTTCTATCAAAAATAATTTTCATCTTATTTTGATATTCTTGGAATCTCTCATTCACTTGTTCTTTGGTCTGTTGCACCTTAATTATCTGATAAACTCGTCTAATAATATCATTAAGCTCTTCATTTGCATCATGTATTAATATTAATATTAAAATGGTAATATTAAATCAAATAAATTTTTAATTTTTAATTTATTTATTTTTAAATAAATATTGTTCGTCGCACTTGCGATGACAACTTAAATAGTTGCGACACTTTTGCAATATAAACCACAAACTTTATCGTCACAATTGCAAAGACAACTTAAATAGCTGTGACAATTTTGCAATATAAACAACAAAAGTTGTCGTCGCACTTGCGACGACAACTTAAATAGCTGACATTTTTGCAATATAAACAACAAAAGTTGTCGTCACACTTGCGACAACAACTTAAATATCTGCGAGAGTTTTGCAATACAAAAAAAAAAGTTGTCGTCACAAGTGCGACGACAACTTAAATAGTTGTGACATTTTTGTTATGTAAACAATGAAAAGTTGTCGTCGCAATTACGACGACAACTTAAATAGTTGCGACAGTTTTTCTATGTAAACAATGAAATTTGTCTTCGCAAAGGTCGTCGCAATTGACACGAAAATGTTGGTTTCACATTTTTTCCTAAATTGTCATATTGGCGACGATATTTCTTTTTTGTCACAAATGTGAAAAGTTCCCTAGGGGCATTTCTCTTGCGATGTTTATTAAAGTTTGTCGCAATTTCCACATGACACAAAATGATGTTTCAAAGAGCCCAGATTCGTCACAAATTCCATGACATAACATCGCAAGAGCGTCGAAATAGCCATCGCAAAATGACCCAAATTTTCTAGTGAAAGATTCAGATTGGGCAGGATGTGTCAATGATAGGAAGAGTACTTATGAATGTTGTTTTGGATTGGGCTCAGCAATGGTGTCTTGGTTCAGTCGAAAGAAAAATTTAGTGGCTTTGCGTTCTGCATAGGCTGAGCATATGGCTTCCAGCTAGGCCAGTTGGTGGGATTATTTGGTGTGTAGTTGAGGCCCATTATGATTTACTGTGACAATCAGAGTTGTATTAAACTCTCTAAGAATCCATTTTTTCACGACAAGTCTAATCACATTGAGATTCGATATCATTTCATCCGGGATTATGTTTATAGAGGAGAAGTTGAGATATAGTACATATCTACAGATGAGCAGGTTGCGAACATACTCACCAAAGACTTGGGAAAAGGCAAGTTTTTATTATTCAGGGACAAGCTTGGAGTGGTGAGTAACACTTTCCTCGGTAAGAGGGACTGTTAAAATAATTAAAAAGTACCTAGGCAAGTGTTTCTCATCACCTAGGCACCTAAGGGGTGAGAAAGTACCTAGTGTGGACCCTAGTCATTTAATTTATGAGATATAAATTAAAGGTGACTTTATGACTTAAGTAAAGGGGGTGAGTGAATGGACACTCAATCTCATCCACTCATCTAATCCAATCTCCAACGTTGGATTAAGAAACCCTTCAACTACCTTCATTGAGTCGATTAGGGTTGGAGGGCGCACTCATTGTTGGGTTGTTCATGGATATTGAGATAGCAAGAAAGAGAGGAGGTCGAGCTTCAAAAAGAGAGGCCCTTTGCAGAGTTGGAGGAACGCATTTCAAGGTAGAAATCTAGCATGAAAATTGAGGCAAAGTACAACAGAGTTTGGAGGTCATACCGTATGAATTTCTAGAGGTCATGCCATCTTTTGTATGCACAGAAATTGAGAGGAACAATAGAAAATTTTCTGAGGAGTTTGGCATACATTCCAAGGATTCCATATTGGTTTTCCTTGCACAAAAATTGAGGTGACTACTGGGCACATTTTTATGAAGAGATTTCTATATAGTTTGTACAACCATTGGAACAAAAAATGAGGGTTGTACATTTCTATTTTCTCTGGACACAAATTTATAGAATTCTAGACACAAATTTCGAGATAGTTAGTCCAGAAGTTAATGTTGTGACAGTCATACAATAGTACATATTTTGGCACAAAAATCAAGGATCATTTGAGGGATGTTCTTGAGGAGATTTGCTCAAAATTTATGAGACAAGTTTTTGAATTTTTTGCCGAGAATAAGACTTGTAAATGAATATTTTTCTCTGAAGCTCTGAATAATAAAAATCCCTCTCTCATTGGTTTTCCCCTTGTGGGTTTTTCTAGGGTCATTGTTAGACCAAAAATCTCTATGCAAATAATTTTTATGAATATTGTGCTGCTGATATATTTTATTTATGCATTGAATGTTGTTCAGAATCCTCATGTTTCAGTCATGAAAATTATGTTTATTTGCTGAGTATTTATGGCTCTCATAAATCTGGGTTTTGGGCATTAAACACTGATAAAAATCCACGAGACTTGAAACTGGGTGGGGTTTGAAATTTTACATCCTGAACACTCCAAGGGTTGAAATCAATGACAACAAATTGTCCAAAAATGCATAGGTCATATTTTTCTACTTTTTGTGCTTATAACTTTATTTTGGCTAGGCATTTTTTATAGTATCCTTTTAGAGGGAGATTTTCTTTAAGTTGCCTTTCTCAGCTTGTTTTTTACTACCCCCTTAGCCTTTTTCTTTAGATGTCACTAAGGTGAAAGTGGAAAAATTTCCTCTTTGTATCCTCGGGATTTTCCTTGAGTAAGGTTGGAATTTTCCTTTAGGGAGTGTCTAAGTCATAACAAGCTTGAAGCATGGTAAAAGCAAAGTTTCTTGGAAATTAATTTTGGGCCAAAACAATTCATACAATTGTATACACTCTTAGCAAGTGTCCTATAAGGGTTGTATTCGAATTGGATCTAGAGGAACCATGGTCATGGTATAAACCTAATGTTCCATACATGAGAATATTTTGACGCATTGCATATGTAGATGTTCCTAAAGAAAAGAGAATGAAGTTAGATGATAAAATCATTAAGTATATTTTCATTGGGTATAGTACAAAAACTAGAAGTTTCATGTTCTTTGATCCTTGAGAAAAGAAGATTATAATAAGAAGATATTGTTTGTTTCATGATTAGGGAATTTATCATCCAAAGCATGTATAGATAGAATGAAGAAAGGATAAATTAGTAATTGGTGATGAATCTAGTTATAAGACAAATGAAGTCAAGAAGAAGCCTAAGTGACTAATCGAAGGTCATTCTGAAAGTAATATGTTGGATAGAAACTTTGAGAAAAGAGTTACTAGATCAAAAAGTTGATTTGTGAATTTTTCTCTTATGGCTAAGGTAATGGAGATAGATGAACCAAATAGTTATGTAGAATCATCAGAAAGGAATGAATTTATGGAAGTAGAGTTTGATTCCTTGGTGAAAAATGGTATATGGGACTTGGTCAGTTTACCCAAAGGAAAGGATGTAATTAGTACTAAATGGGTGTATAAGACTAAGTATAAATCAAATGGTACAATTGATAAACATAAACCTAGTTTATTTTCCAAATTTTTGTTGATGTTTGAATCGGTTAAGATTGAAACAACAACCTCATGAGGATATGAATCCCCCTGTGTTTTTATAGAGGTGGTACTCCTCTTTGACTAAAATATATATCTTGAATATATTGGATTACGGAGAATGGTAGACAAAAAACCCCATATCTTTATTGCTTTGATTTGTGCATGGAATGGTTCTTGATAGCCAAGTTTGATATTTATGTGCAACAAATAGCTTCTCAAAAATAATAAGATTGAAGGAAGGCTTTAATATCAGAATATCTTTTTTCTCATCATCAGATATACAACCCTCTAAATCACATACAAAAATAAATACATCCATATCTTATCAAAATAAAAATGAGAGAATATTTTTTATCATCTCAAAGAAATTTAAAATAGTTTTACATTTAATACTAAAAAACTTTAATAGGAAAACTCTAAAAATGTCACACTCAGAAATCCAAAGATCTCAGGAATCATTAGAGAAATGCCCCAAAATAGTTATATGTGGAGTTTTATTCATGAAAGATATTCAACAATACACAAAATATATTTAGTTGCCACATACATGTCTATAAATACTCCATGATCATGTAATAAAAGTCTTGGAATATTACAAGAGAAACACTCAACAATTCAACCTTATGTTCAGTTCAAAAACATGAACAAAAATCCTTGAGAAAGTGGTGTAGAAGAAGAAAAAGAAGAATGGAGAATATGGAAATATTTGTTTGTTGATTAGAATCTTGGCTGAATTTGATGGTTGGACCCTTCTATTTGGATGTTCTTCTCTAATAATGCAACCTTCTCTAACCCTTTGATGGAGCCCTTTCTTGCTTTTTAAAACCGGTTCTTCTAACTTCTTGAGTAGTTAGGGATTTCTCTTTCTTGGAATAATCAATTTAAGTAATGCCGTAATAAGTTCTCATTAATTGATTTGCATCATTGACATATGCATCTTGAAGTGGGTCCCTTTCCATATTTAATAAAAAAAAATTAATAAAGTTTTATTTTTGAAAATTTTAATTAACTTCCTTTTTAAAGAGAGGACTTTGTTTTAATTTTATAGATGTGATATTAACTTTCTCAGCCATGTAAATAATTTCATATGTGATATTCATCGTTTATATTTCCAATGAGTCCTTCTGGGAGATATTTTGATTTCTGGATCTCAAGATATGAGTTTGTGAAGTCAAGGTGTTAAGTAGATTTATCAGCACATCATAAATATATTGCTTAATGTTATTTCCTGTTTTGAGACAAATATGCCGAATTTAAATCCTTGAAACCTATTCCATCATATTCCTCGTCAAATTACCTTTCCAGCGAGGTAACGTTTTCCCAAATCCAACTCCCAGATCTCAATTTATGCCCTTCGGAACATAAGGTTCAACAATTGTCGATCGATTTTCATGGGGCAATCTGGGCCCTTGATTTCAATTTCGTCCTTCTCCTTTAAATATTTTGACTTTTGTTGGAAAATACATATCCCACATGCATGGTTATATTGGGATTTGATGGTATATATTTAATGGTTGATTATAATTTACATGTGAAACATGAATAGGCTATTATATTGGGATTTGATGGTATATATTTAATGGTTGATTATAATTTACATGTGAAACATGAATAGGCTATTATAGTGGGATTTGATGGTATATATTTAATGGTTGATTATAATTTACATGTGAAACATGAATAGGCTATGAATATTAAGAAATTTGACCCCTTAGAAAATTAGTGAAATAATTAAATACTTTTTCTACTTAGTCATCCTCCAATAGGTGCCCAATCATCATCCAATCATTGATGAGTCAGTATGAGAAAGAGATGAGTCAACATTCCACATCATTACCACATGTCATTTTGTGATAAGTCACTACGATCTTCCACATGTCACCACCTAAATGGTTGCCACATGTCACACTCCCATTCATCACATGTCATCCTGCCATTGGTTAATAGAGTTTCCATGTGTCACTAGTAATTAGCTTCCATGTGTTGCAAATAATTGGCTTCCATGTGGAGTAATCTCATTATTTAATGGTATAATGTAAAAAACTTAGGGTAAATTGTTTAAGTGTGGGAAGAAGTGGATGAGAGAAAAGGATATCGTGAGGAAGGAGAAATACGGTGGGTTGGTGGGTGAGGAGGAGAGTGAACCCATGGTTTTTGTGAACCCACAGAGGTTAAGGAAGAAGGGAGGGGAGTGGAGAGATAAGGAGAGGAGAGAGAAGCGGGTTGGAGGGTATGAAGGAGTATGGCGAGTGTGGAGGAATAAGGGTAGTGAAACCACGACGTTTGTGAACCTGCGGAGGTGAAGGAAGAAGGGGGGAGGAGTGGAGAGATAAGGAGTAGGAGGGATAAGGAGCAGAGTGAGGAAATAAAATAAAAAAATAAAACTAAGTGTTTGTTTAATATGGATACAATGGAATATTTCAATGCATTATGATGATGCTGGAAGTTTAGAATTGCAAAACAATGTGTACGAGCCCATGGGATAATTTAAGAATAATCTAAGTATTGGTTCATTTGGTGGGAGCGGAGTAGAGAAGAACATTTTAAGGAAGCACTCTTTTGGCATTTAGACATAAAACTATATATATTGAGCATAAGAACTCATTTTGAATCTGAAAAATGAATAACAAAGCTAAGACTGAGGGCTACACAATAAATTTATAATCATTCAAAATTTTCTTCTTCTGATATCAATTTTATTTTATTATTCTAGGAGCAGGAATATACAAGTGACCATTTTTTTATCAACAAGGTTATGCACAAAAAGACGTAATTGATTATACAAATATGTTTTCTCTAGTGGAAAAATTGGACACAATCAGGATGGTAGTTTCATTAGTTTCACAGTATAAGTGGACAATTTCTCAAGTGGATGTTAAATCATCTTTCTTAAATGGTTATGTGGGTGAACAAATTTATGTAGAGCATCCTGGAGTTTTTTAAATTCCAGGTAAAGAATATTGTGTTTAAATGTTGAAGAAGGCTTAATATGGTCTCAAACAAGCACCAAGAGCATGGTATTCCAGTATTGATGAGTATTTTCAAGATCATGGTCTAGTTAAGAGTTCATCTAAACCCAATCTCTATATTCTTCATACACTACAAGAAATTCTTATAGTTGCGTTATATGTTGATGATTTGATATACACATGGAATAATCTTGATTTGTTTCATAAATTTAAGTCACATATGATTGTTGAATTTGAGATGATATATCTTGGTGAGTAGCATTATTTCTTAGGCAATCAAGTATGGAATAAGGATGATAGTATTTTCATGTCACAATCCAAGAACACTTTGTATATTTTGAATAAGTTAGACATGGTGAGTTGTAAGCTAACCACAACTCATTTGGAAGTTGAGTTCAAGTTATAAAAAAATGATGACTCCAATCCAATTATTGTTACTCTATATCATCAATTGGTTGGAAGTTTGACATACCTAACTAAACCTTGAACATATACTTCATTTGCAGTCAATATGGTATCCATGTTTATGTTAGATCCTCGAGAAATACATTGGAAATAATTTAAAAGGATTATGAGGTTTTTGCATGGTACATTTGGGTATGGCTTGTTATATAGATCTATAGAGAATTTCATATCGATTGGTTACACAGATTCAGATTGGGCAAGTTGTATGGATGACAAAAATGTACCTTATGGTATACATTTAGCATGGGTTCAACCAATAGTTTCTTGGAGTATTAAAAATAAACCTTCAGTTTCTCTCTCCATGGATGAAGAATAGTACAAAGTAGCAGTAATAGTCTCTTTTGAAGCAGTGTGGATAAGAAGAATTTTGGAGGATCTACATGAGAAGTGGGAACAACCTAGATAGTTTATTTTTTATAATCAAACTCCTATTCAGATGACTAAGAATATCATTTTTCATAAGAAGACCAAGAAATTTTATACTCGATATCATTTTGTTCGACACTTGATTCAACAAGGTGTGATTGAGATTATGTATTGTGGTAAAGAATAGCAGGTTGTAGATATTTTCACGAACGCACTACCAAAGAACCAGTTCTACAAATTTAGAGATGATCTTGGAATCTTTCCAAATCATCATTATGGGGGAGAAATGTTGGGTTAATGATTCATTTGATTTATTCTAGACCTAATTGTTGTTAGTACTTTTATATCTCGAAGGTATATTTTGAGAGTGAGATAATATTGGTTGACTGAATTGTTGAGAGATTATTGAGTGATTATAGGAGTTGATCATTTCATGTGATAGCTCTTTCACATGTATAAATATTTGTCTTGATAATGATAATGTTTGAGTTGGTGTATTGTATTGTAGATATTTCCATCTTGCTCCATTAATATTGTTTGATATTTATTCACTTCATTGGCCTCTTGTATCCTCCATGACTGATAGACCATATAAATCCCACTTCATCACTTGTCTATTCTCCAAGGAGACCCACATTAGGGGCCCCGTCCTTTTTCTCTATCACTCCTCTAGCCACACATGGAAGAGTTGTTTGGTCACATGTTTAGGGAACCCGTATCCTTTTTAATAAAATATCTAGATTCATTTATTCATTAATAACTGAAAACATAAAAAACGCCAATTTGTTTTCTTCAAAAACCATAAAAACGATGGAAACATAAACACTCTTACCATCTTGTCCAATGGTGTTTCTTTCAAAACAAGCGATAGTCCTTGCCACCCTTATTCGAAGCATTCTACACTAAGTCACTTATGCCAACAATCATTCTAGTTGTTTACAACCCCTCATGTATCCAAATACTCATCACTATTATTCCCAAAGTGTTGTTGATCAACTAGTCATCCATTATCTCCACTTACCCTCAGTTATAATCAACATACATTCAACATATCTACTTGTCCCTTGATATCATGCCATATTATGTCTTATTGGTTTTGAATACTTCCTTGAGTGTTCCTTCATTAGCCATCATTTATGCTCTACCCAAGGGAAGTCTTGAGTCTCATCCTCATTGACTAGAACTTGATTACCATTATCAAAATCCTTCTCCATTAAAATTTAATACCTAACTTATCCCTAGTTGATTTAAAGGACCCTCTCACCGCCCACTTTTGCTTCTTCACTCCTATCGAAATCAACACATTTTTTTTAGGATTGTTCTTGTATCTCTGTTCCCATCCCCATTATTTATGTGAACTCCATACTATAAAAAGAGATTCATGGAATTGCTCTCTTCTTTAGTTTCCCCCATGATGTTCAAAATCTGATCATTATCACATTAGGGTGGGTCATACAATAGAAATTGTTTTAGTTTCCAATTCTAGTTGAAGACCCTTGGGATTGCATAGCTATTGATACCTTCAAGTAAGAGCTCTTTTCACATTGCTCCCCACATGTTCTAGGAAACCTTTCACTAAGTAGTCCTCTGTTGTTATTGGCACCCTTGAGGGCGATGCATATTTCTACGTCATGGATTCTCTAGTTACAAAATTATTCTCACCATACAAATTGATCATAATTTTCATACTGCTGATTAAGGTTGGTTGTCATTGATGTCAACCCTTGAAGAAAGTTAGGTAGCGAATTTTGGTAGCACAAAGGTTTGGGTAATGGACCCAAGGTTGTTTCATGTATAATGGTATGAGTTTTAATATATTTGAAGGTAATACTATTCTATAGGCATAGTACATGTCATTCCATTTATGTTGGTATGTGGAACATCACATAACTCCTCATGGTTACAGAGTTATGGCCATGAGAAGTTGGAGAACCGAGGTTTGGGTAATGGACCCAAGTTTGTTTGATTGATAATGGTATGGGTTTTGATATATTTTCAAGTAATACTATTCTATATGGACAATACATGTCATTCCATTTATTTTGGTATGTGTAACGTCACATAACTCCTCATGGTTTGAGAGTTATGGCCTTACGAAGTTGGAGGACCCTCATATGTCATCTAGAAGCCCCAAAATGTCAAAGTAGTCAAAGTGGTTTAAGATATTTTAGAAGGTAAATAATAAATTTAAGTGATGAGTGTACTATAATTCAAATTGAATACAAAAAAATGATTTAAATAATAAATTTAATCGAGAAATTAGAAGTGGGTTAACCCTAAAATAAGGAAAGTGGGCAAAGTGACCTAGAAGATGCTTTTAACGAAGCTACTTGGAGAGTATAAATAAGAGGCAAGGCTCTCTCATTTTATATCAAACTTGAGAATATCGAATATCTATAGGTGACAAAGGATATCTAAGACAAATTTCATAGGGAAGGTGAAGAAACGAAGGCCGGAATTCAAGGGAGGATAAATTCTTTTGATGATGTTTTTTCTATGGTATGTTATTTACAGGTTATCTGACCATTTTATCAATAAAGTTTTTTTTAGAATGATTATGAACATGAAATTGATAGGCCATTGAGGAAACATATCCAAGTTTATGTGGTAAAAATTTCATCTTGTGGGTCATTGTATTTTTGGAGTTACACTCCCTAGAAAATAGGGTTTGTGGCTAGTCCTGAAACTAGTGTAAAACAGGTGTTTCAGGTAAAAACGTCATCACTTCTTCATAACAGATCCAAATTCCATAATACAAAATGTGTTGGTTACAGTAAAGTCTTTAGTATTATTTGTAACATTTTCATATCCATTCAACAAATATTCCGTGCAGGCCACACTCTACAAGGTCGCTCTCTAGAATAATCCAGAATTAAGCAAGGTATGCCATTTTTGCTATAACTCCTTTTCTGAGAGGTTCCATGTAGTAACACCTGGAGAAATTTCATAAAACAAATTGAAGAACATTGTATACTATTTTCACATATTTATTCATTACAGGTACATAGCTATGATTATTTCAAGTTAGGGTTGTTGATTAATCCCAAACTAGTCATGTGAGACTAAAGAAAAGTTTGATGAAAATGCTAGTCTCTTGTTGTAAAAGTCAAGGAAGGTTTGAAGGTATGTGATCATATACACCAGGTCTATTACAGAGTTAAAAATCATATTTGGATGATGAAATTGATGAGGGATTTTGGTTAAGGTACATGTTGTGTACATGGTTGAGACAAGTAGTTGATGAGTTCCCACATACATGAGGTGTATAGTTGATGATGTTGGTACATATTGATGAGTCATAGTTGATTAGTAGTTGACACATGATTGGTACATACTTGGTACATGGTTGGATGTGCTTGTTTATGGTACAGGTTTATTATAGGTTGTTTGGTATAGGTTGGTGCATGGTTAATGCACTTTTTTATGGTACAGGTTGATTACAGGTTGAGGTACAGGTTGATGCATGGTTGATGCATGGTTCAAGTTTATTGGTATAGGTTTACAATGGTATATATAGTAGTGATAATGTGACAGTGGTTCAATCATTCTACTTCTACTTCAGGGTGGTTGAATGGGGCAAGGACAGGTGGTTGTAACCACCTTCTGGTTGTAGCCGGAGAACATAGGGGGTTGTAGCCTCCTTCTGGTTGTAGCTAGAGAATAGGGGAGTTGGAGCTTCCCTTAGTTTGTATCCTAATAAAAAAGGGGGTTGGATCCTCCTTCCAGTTGCAGCTAGAAAACAAAGGAATTTGGTGCTTCTAATCAATGTAATTCTTCAAGACATATAAGAAAAAGCGTTATGTGGTTTTCTCCGACTTTGGGTTTCCACGTAAAACACTGGTGTACTATGTATGTGTATGATTGTTCATTTGTTCATTGTTTATTTACTCTATAGTTATTGGATGATAATGTTACATTGATATAGCACTTGGATTATATGGTTAAAATAGATTAAATTGCTCTATTACTGATTCACCCCCTCTCTCAGTAATCCAACAATTGGTATCAGAGCAGGTTCCTTCAGAATTAAGTTTAACCATTGAAAGGTAGATCATAGAGAGAAACAACTTGTATAAAAATGGAATACCACAATTCAATTGACAAAAGTATGCATTTTGGAGCATAAGGATGAAAACATATATACAGGCACATGGATTTGAAATTTTGCAATCAATTGTAGATGGATACACAACACCAGCAATTCCACCAATAAATGACAAAGCAGTGAAAATTGGTTAGAATAATTCCAAATCCAAAAATGCACTTCTGAATGGTCTTAGTGAAATGATATTCACCAAAGTTGCACATTGTAAATCCACTAAAGAGATTTGGGACAAAATTCAAAATATTTATGAAGGAGATTTGAAATTCAAAGAAGAAAAGCTTCAAACTTACAGAGGTCAGTTCGAACAACTTAATATGAAGGACGATGAGAATATTGCATCTTAATTTTTATGAGTTGATGAAACAATAAATGCAATCATAGGTTTGGGAGAATAAATCAAAGAATATATAATTGTTCAAAAAATACTAATATTTCTTCCTATGAGATTTGACCCTAATATATCAACACTAGAAGAAAGATCATATCTATAATCAATAAGCATGGACGAATTACATGGAATCTTCACAGCATATGAAACGAGAACTGTGTTGGATCATGTTGTCATTGATGTCAATGGTTTGTCATTGATGCCAATGGTTTGATTATTTGGGAGATTGTTGGATCATATGTCATTGATGTAAATGGTTTGGTTTGATTGATGTCAAGTAATTGATTGATATGATGCCCTTGATGAGAGTGATATATTGATAAAGATAGATCATTGCTATGATGCATTGATACATGATGCATAGTTGATATATATGATGCAGTGGTGAATTGATGCAAAGATGAATCATTATTGTCTTATCATGGTTGATAAGGTGCAAAAATGGATGAACTCCAAAGTGGTCCCCTTATGGTGAAAGCCCTCACGGAAAGACGCTTTATGGAGTGAGTTATCTTAGAAGAATGGTTGGAGGACCCATGCTTGTATGTGGAATAATGAGATGAAGATCAATGAATTTGTTGGTGAAACTATCCTAGATGGATAGTGCTTGTCATGCCATTTCTGATGGTATGTGGAATGTCACATAACTCCTCACGATTTGAGAGTTATGGTCTTATGAAGTTGGAGGACCCCCATATGAAGGCTTGAAGCCCCAAAAGGTCAAAAACGTAAAGTGACAAAATCAAGATGGATTATTTAAATGATAAAGTAAAGTGACAAAATCAAGATGGATTATTTAAATGATAAAGTAAAGTGATAAAATCAAGAAGGAATATTTAAATGATAAAGTATTGAGAACTTTCTATTCATGGAAAGTGGTTAACCCTAAAATAAGGAAAATAGGTTAAGTAACCTAGAAATGGGTCAAGTGACCTAAAAATGGGTTAAGTGACCTAGAAGATGAAAGTATAAATAAGAATCTAGGATCTCTTATAAAATACACATTTTTGGTGAGAATCCTTGTGGATGAATGGAGAGCTTCTTGTGAATATCTTGTGGAGTATTGATAGAGAGATTCTTGTAAGAGCATCCTATTGATGTGGATCTCTTGAGCATGATTGAAAATCTATTCTGAAGAAGAGAGAAAGAGAAGGATCTCATAAATGCATCAAAGTTTTGGCAATGTCGGAGATCTTGACGACAAAAGTTTCGGATTCACAGAAACCCTATTTTCTGATGTCCACGCGGGCTGTCTTTGTATAGGGTGCGTGTACATGTGGGCTAATTGTGTATATGGAGCGTGGAGTAGATAAAATCATGGAGATTTTTGTTTGAACTGGTGCCAATCTCTTGGATGATGAGGCAGGTTCCAGATCTGCATTCTATGGCCTCAGATCTATCACTGAGACACTATTATGGTTACATTATTGTCTTGATTGATACTAGTGTTTGATATGTTGTGAATGCTTAGGGCATTCTTGGATGGCTTCTATGATGTGGTAAGTTTGGTTGATTTGGTTGATAGAGTGAGTAGCACTCTTGTGATTCAATTGTGACATGATTGCTATAGTATACTAGCTATTTATACATGATTGAGATAACATTCATATTGATTTGATGTGGAGCATGAGCAAGCTATTGGAGATCTTGGATGTGTTGTGATTGGTTGTGGGTCAGTTTGGACAGTGGAAGACAGAAGGGTTCTAAGCATATGAAGAAAAGAAAAACCCTAGTTGCTTAGAAGCGGACGCTTGTTTCATTATACACTGGCCACGTTCACACGTGGGCTGTAGTGAGCCAAGGCGCATTCACACGCAGGCTAAACTACTGACAGGTCACGTACCTGTTGACATATTGATATCTATTTAGGATTGTTGCCTCATCTCAGTTGGTGCTGAGAATGTAAGTTGAGTCTTGCATATAGAGCTGGTGCTCTTGTAGAGTTGTACTCTATTCAGTTTTTGCTGATAAACCCCAAGGATTGTAGTCCGTAATAAAAAGAAAATTGTACATACATCTTGTGTTCTTTGTGTCCATTGTGATGATGACTTGTTGATGATATATTTCTGATATATGTTGCTGATATGTGCCTACACCTAACTGGTTATAAATGACAGCAATGGGTATTGAATAATTTTTGAATGCTAATTGATGAGTTTTAGTGCAAGAGGGAAGTTTTGGGAAAAAGAGCCCCACACTCATTCACCCCCCCTCTAAGTGTGGTAGGTGTGTCCAACAATTGGTATTAGAGCAGGCCTTCACTACAAGCCTTAACAAGATTGAAGGAGATCCATAGACACACAAATGGATGATGAAGTTCCAATCCTTGACGAGGAAAACTATTCTACTTGGAGAATAGAGATGAGAGTGTATTTGAAGACAATGGGAGCAACTATTTGGAGGGCAACCATCGGTTGATATGTTCCATTGAATAACAAGTCAAATTTTGCAGCTCAAAGGGAAGGATGGAAGAATGATGCATTGGCTCTCAATACCATTCTTAGTGGGCTCTCAAACCCTATCAAAGAGAGCATGGGACAATGCACTTCCACCAAGGATCTATGTCTAAAGCTAGAGGAGACATATCAAAGCAAGGAAGAGGAAGAAGAAATTGAAGACCACTCCATCAAGATCATCAAAGGTAAAGAATCATCAAAAACTCTTGAATGCATTATTTATAAATGTTAATTTGAAAACATTTCAGGTGAAGATAAAGAATCAAGTGATGATAGCACAAAGGAAGATATTGAAAATGAAGGAAAAGAATTATGTGTTGATGTTGGAAAAAAGGAAGAAAGTGAAGATACTTCAAATGAAGGTAACGAACACTCAAAAATCCTTGATTGCAATGATGATGATGAATTTTTCTCTAGAATTGAAGAAGAAGATCTAGAAACAGTTTGTGTAAAGTTTGATGGCATTTATCCCATGAAAAGAATAGAAGGAAATCTATTAAAACTTCAAAAGGAAATTGAAGAGGGTTTATATAGATATATAAGTGATCATTATTATATAGACTATAACTATCTTTCG
>ML832845.1:65355-79051 GCA_009831015.1 Picea engelmannii
TGGTAATTGGAGTTGACATCAATGTTGGTATTTCCATCAATGCCAAAGGGGGAGATTGTTGGATCATGTTGTCATTGATGCCAATGGTTTGATTATTTGGGAGATTGTTGGATCATATGTCATTGATGTAAATGGTTTGGTTTAATTGATGTCAAGTAATTGATTGATATGATGCCCTTGATGAGAGTGATATATTGATAAAGATGGATCATTGTTATGATGCATTGATGAAGATGGATCAATGAGTTGTCATTGATACATGATGCATAGTTGATATATATGATGCAGTGGTGAATTGATGCAAAGATGAAACATTATTGGCTTATCATGGTTGATAAGGTGCACAAATGGATGAACTCCAAAGTGGTCCCATTATGGTGAAAGCCCTCACGGGAAGACGCTTTATGGAATTAGTTATCCTATAAGAATGGTTGGAGGACCCATGCTTGTATGTGGAATAATGATATGAAGATCAATGAAGTTGTTGGTGAAACTATCCTAGATGGACAGTGCTTGTCATGCCATTTCCAGTGGTATGTGGAATGGCACATAACTCCTCACAGTTTGAGAGTTATGGTCTTATGAAGTTGGAGGACCCCCATATGAAGGCTTGAAGCCCCAAAAGATCAAAAAAGTAAAGTGACAAAATCAAGATGGATTATTTAAATGATAAAGTAAAGTGACAAAATCAAGATGGATTATTTAAATGATAAAGTAAAGTGACAAAATCAAGAAGGAATATTTAAATGATAAAGTATTGAGAACTTTCTATTCATGGAAAGTGGTTAACCCTAAAATAAGGAAAATAGGTTAAGTAACCTAGAAATGGGTCAAATAACCTAAAAATGGGTTAAGTGACCTAGAAGATGAAAGTATAAATAAGAAGCTAGGATCTCTTGTAAAATACACATTTTTGGTGAGAATCCTTGTGGATCAATGGAGAGATTCTTGTGAATATCTTGTGGAGTATTGATGGAGAGATTCTTGTAAGAGAATCCTATTGATGTGGATCTCTTGAGCATGATTGAAGATCTATTCTGAATAAAAGAGTGAGAGGAGGATCTCATGAACGCATCAAAGTTTTGTCAATGTCGGAGATCTTGACGGAAAAAGTTTTGGATTCACAGAAACCCTATTCTCTGATGTCCATGTGGGTTGCCTGTGTATAGGGTGTGTGTACACGCGGGCTGACTGTGTACAGGGAGCGTGGAGTAGATAAAATCATGGAGATTTCTGTTGGAGTTGGTGCCAAGCTCTTGGATGATGAGGAAGGTTCCAGATCTGCATTCTATGGCCTCAGATCTATCACCGAGACACTGGTATGGTTACATTATTGTCTTGATAGATACTAGTGTTTGATATGTTGTGAATGCTTAGGGCATTCTTGGTATGGCTTCTATGATGTGGTCAGTTTGCCTGATTTGGTTGATAGAGTGAGCAACACTCTTATGATTCAGTTGTGACATGATTGCTATGGTATACTAGCTATTTATACATGATTGAGATAGCAGTCATATTGATTTGATGTGGAGCATGAACAAGATATTGGAGAGCTTGGATGTGTTGTGATTGGCTGCGGGTTAGTTTGGACAGTGGAAGACAGAAGGGTTCTAATCATATGAAGAAAAGAAAAACCCTAGTTTCTTAGAAGAAGATGCTTGTTGCATTATACACTGGCCGCGTTCACACATGAGTTGTAGTGAGCCAGGGCGCATTCACATGCGGGCTGCACTACTGACATGTAGCGTACCTGTTGACATATTGATATCTATTGAGGATTGTTGCCTCATCTTAGTTGGTGTTGAGAATGTAAGCTGATTCTTTCATATAGAGCTGGTGCTCTTGTAGAGTTGTACTCTATTCAATTGTTGCTAATAAACCCCAAGGATTATAGTCCGTAATAAAAAGAAAATTGTACATACATCTTGTGTTCTGTGTATCCATTGTGATGATGAATTGTTGATGATATATTGCTGATATATGTTGCTGATATGTGCCTACATATAACTAGTTATAAATGACAACAATGGGTAATGAATAAATGTTGAATGTTAATTGATGAGTTTTAGTGCAAGAGGGAAGTTTTGGGAAAAAGAGCCCCACACTCATTCACCCCCCCCGCCCCCCCCCCCTCTAAGTGTGATAGGTGTGTTCAACAAACTGAACAGGAAAATCCAAATATAAAAAAAGCATCCAAAAAGTCAAAGAAAAAGGGAAGGCAAAAAGAAGAACATAGCAGCGGCAGTAATGTCTCGGAAGATTATTAAGAAGTGGCCAACTTTTTCAAAAGACTGAACAAGGGAACCGATGGAAGGTATAGAGGTAAGCTTCCTTTAGTTTGTTTTAATTGTGATGGTATTGTTCATTTTTCTAAAAAATGTCCTTATAAGAAAAATATAAATGATGAAGGTTACTCAAAAGGAAAACAAACATATAAAGGAAAAAGAACCACAAAGAAAGTTTTCAAAAAAATCTTATGCACCAAAGAAGACATCTCATCATCAGATGAAGATGTAGTCAGTGACAGTGAGACAAAAAGAGTTATATTCATGGAAGTAGAAGACTCTGATAAAAAAGACTTTGAAGAAGAATATGAAGAAGCCGAAGAAGAATATGAGGAAGTCGAAGAAGAAATTGAAGAGGCGTAAGTTGACTACCGAGAAGAATTAATGTGTTCCATAGAAGTTATCAAAAGAGGAAAGAAGAAAAATAAGAAACTACAAGAAAAACTAGACAAGAGAGAAGACACTCAAAAACTAGAACAAATGATCACAAATTTGAAGGTTCAAATAGAAGAAGATAAAATAATTGAAGAAGCAATTAAAGAACAACTAGAAGAGAAGGACAAGATCATTGGAAATTTGGAAGCAGAGATTTTCACATTAAGAAAGGATCTTCAAAAGAAAAATATGCATAACAACTCAAAAGTTTTGGATGACATTATTAGCAGTCAAAACTCTCATCATGACAATTCCAGACTTGGATACAGTCAGACAGAAAAATGATCAAGCTCTAAAACAACAGAGCAAGAAACGTATACAAAAATCTTTGCAAAAACAATCAAGGTGGATAGGAAGATCTACAAGGAAGATTACAGGGACACTCCTCCACCGAGAAGATTCAGATTTTAGAATCAACAACTGACACATAGGCCTCAGGAAGAAGAATAATTCATAAGAGTTGTTGGCACAGAGGCAGACCCAGGGTTCAACACTACAACAACGCACCAACAACACCCTGACTACCATCCCTTTCGACAACACCTGTGAAGCAGATGAAGTCTTACCCTAGGTAGAGGTAGGGGTGGTTGCAGGAGTGGTTGCAGGACTCGGGTGTCTACAACTTTAGCTGGGACACAGATTTGTGATTACAATAATTAATAGATCACTTAGCACTGTCAGTTCATTATTAGTTAACCAATATCTACTTCACAGAGAAAACAGAGCATCGTAGCATTCACCCTGATCTAATGTATTTAAGCACTTAGCATAAATAAATGGATCAGATATGGAAGATTCAAGCACTAAGCACATTCACTTATATCAGATCTAACATCTAGATTCATCATAAGTAGAAAGCATAAGCATATCTATCTATCTATCTCTATCAAGCACTTAGCAAATAACACATAAATGCATCAAAACATCACACAGAGAAAAATAACACAGTATTTACGTGGTTCACCCCCACCCTGGGGCTATGCCCACCAACTCTTCTTATTTATTATCTTCAATCAGTCATCTACATGCACAGAGCCACAAAAACCCTACTCCACATAGGACATGAAATATGCGCAGCTCGCTAGGTCCTCTTTCCTTGTGTTACAGCACAAAGGCCTTCACAGTCCCTTACAATGACTTGCACTTAGCTCTACAAGTCTCACACAGTGTGCACGAAGCCTTACAATTCTTGATCACATAGATCCAACTCTTAGCACTTAGACAACTTGCACAACTCTTGCGCACTACTTCTTACATTTCTTAGCCTTCTATTTATACATACAAAATAGGCCTAAACATGGGTAAACCCATGGGCCAACGTCCCATTCCTGTTACATCTTCCCAAATCCCAAAAAAGGACCCAAAAAGGGGTCGAGATCCCACTATCTCTGCTTCCTCTTGCGCTCTATCTTCGACAAGCTATCGATTTCCCAAAATAGGTCAAAATTGACCAAGGATCTCCCAAAACTTGGTCAAGGGCCAACAGGCCCCCAACACTCACCTGTGACTCATCTTGAGTCACTCTGGTCTGACTAGCTCTGCTTTGAATGCCTCGAGCTTGGCTCGAGCTGATTCGACTTGTTGTTGTGCTACAGCCTCTTGTTCAATGAACTCTTGGATGACTGCATCATTAATAGGTCCCTCTAGACATTGTTCATCTGTAGTGACAACCTACTCTAGTTTTTCTCCTTGGCCTTCTACTTCTATAAAAAATTGATAGGCCTTATCTTGCATAGGTTGGAGCTTCTCAGTTACCTCCATAACTCTGCACTGGATAGTATGGATTTATTGTCGTGCAGTGCGTTTTTCTTGGGAGCACTTCATTCTTTCCATGACTGACAAGGACTTCAGCTACGCCTGCATCTTTTCATATTGATACTTTGCCTCTTGGAGTTGTGACTCCAATGCCTTCAATTATGGGTTCTTCATGAGTTGTTCATAGGTTTGGGCACTGTGATCGATAAGCTTCTTGCATTCTAGGGTAAGATCCTTTACCCTTTCAACTGCGCTCTAGGTAGTTGCTTCCCTTTGGTCTCTTACATCTTATGGGGTCTCAAGTACAGTGCGTAGCTCCAAATATACTATGCGTGGATATAGCTGTTGGATGGCTTCCGCGAGCTAGTTCACTTGCTATGTAACTTGGTCTTCTGCCTTGATTTCTATGACTGTCATAGAGAGAAGTGCTCTGTTGAACACTTCTTTTACTTCAATTTTCTCCATGAGCAACTGTTCCTTTTCTTTTTGTAGTTGTGATTTTTCTTCATCAAACTTCGCTTGGAGAGAAATCTTTTCTTGTTCTGTAGCACTACGTTGCTCGAATAGTACTCCTTGTACCTGTGTCAAAGCCTGGGTGGCTTGTTGTGTTTCTTCCTATGCTCATCGAAGGAGAGCTTCAACTATATCGGCTAAGCAGTGGAGTTGAGCTAGCTCATCTCCCAATTCTGGCTCTCCCGACATAGTGGAGACTGCACGGCTGGACTGTAAGGCCTACTGTACCCCTCAGAGTTGAGTCTCAATTTGATCATACATCTCCTCTTGCTTTGAATCTTGTTTCTCTGCTATTTCTAGTGAAGCATCTTCCAAGGCTACTATGAGGAAGTCAAAGTCATTTGAGGTGAGGACGGTCTACATCTTGGTCATGGTGGCCTTCGCTTTCTTCTGGGAGGAAGGTTTCGGAGGTGAACCTTTCCTCTTCTTCAGGGGATCAACCTTTTCTCCTTGATTATGTTTGACTTATTTGTCACCTAACTCTTCGCCATCACCTCCTTTCTCTAGTGATATGGAGGCAGTCTTCATGGATGCACTGTCTAATTCTTGGACCTCTTCAGTTTTCTTTGCCCCGCTAGGTCCAGGTGTATCCTGCGCAGTTTCTGGGATATCGATGTCTGATATCTCTACAGGGTATGTTGGAACAAGGAGGTTTGTCGACCAGTCCTTGGTGATCCCCTCCAAGTCCTCCTCCATCATCTTGTAGTAGGAGTGAAGTTGTTGCTTGTGTTCGTCAGTGCACGTTGTGATGTAAGTAAAATGTCAATCTGCATTGAACTTCATCAGAGGCTTGAACCGATGTAGAGTGTTCGGAGTCATGCGAGGCTCAGACTGTATGGCTACCTTCAGATGATTGTAGTAGGTATGAAAAACAATATTTGACTGCCAGTGTTTATTCATGTCTCTTGAGTACCACATTGTACTGAACTTCGTGGCCAGTGGTTCAAAAGGCTCGATGTCTGGGAAGGTCGTACCTTCCAGCATCTCCTAGGCAATAAAAGATATAAGTATCAAGAGCCAACTGAAATGAAATTCATATCCTTGATCTTGTGCTTCTCTGTAGTCGAGTTCCAACTGGTTCAGTAGGTACTTCACCCAGTTCATCTGAAGGCCCTTTGCGCACTTCCCTGTGAGGTCGACTACAAAACCAGTAACTTGGGTAGGGTGGTTCTTTAATACTAACTTCTCTGCAATCAATTGACAAGAAAGGCACACTGCACCACTCTGGATAGAAGCTACCTTGTAGCCTCGCATGCCCTTCTCAATATCTCCATAAGTGTCTTTGATCTTCTATGCTAGAGTGTGATCCATGGATTTTCTTGAGTAAAATTCTTGTGGGTCGGGTCCTTGCATACTCAATCCCATGATCCGATTGATCAACATCGAATCAACTGTTATACAAAAGTTTAGCCACAAATATCCTCCATGGTAACAAGACAACAACATCTTGACACATGCATTCACCTCCTGGTGTTGTTTTAAGTGAGGAATATTCATGAAATTCAACAGGGTGGACTGCATGAGGTTCATAGTCCACGACTAGGGGATTATCCTCGAATTCTTCACCTTAGTTTTGGTTAGTTACTTCGGCAAGGCGAGCATGTTATAGACTTTGTGGTCTCCAAGGTTGAAGTTGCTAAACTTCAACACTGCAATTTTATCTTGGTATGCATGAACTACACGTATCCCCTTCGGGAGGTACATCGTAACCAAGGTGTATTTGAAATCCCAGGGCACACTGTCTCGATTTACTGTGCCACTTAGAGGTGGAATATAGGTGGGTAATATACTCGGGATGAATTTGGCATTTGCTAGATCATCCCCATGCTTGGTTTGCTTTTCATCAGATGGTCGGGATGGTCCGGCTCCACGACAAGTAGATAGAGAGGCTGGCAGTCCTCTCGTTGATGATTCTTGTACACTTGTAGACATTGACATGACTCTCTCAATCATGAGATCGATCAAAACTTCTTCAAAAATTTTCTCAGCAGCGCTCAACTCGTCCGACATACACACTCAGGGTTAACAATCTTGGGTTCAAAAGGTAACTTAGACACAGTAATGGGACAAAAATCAAGAGCGCGATGATCACTGTGCAAAATAAACTTAGTCTGTGGGCTCAAATTCAAAGTTGGAAAAATTGTTCTCGGTGCATGGTGCGATGGGATAAATAGGTAACTCGGCAACGAGTCGCTTGCAATGGGTATGAAGCCTTCATTAACTATGTTATGTCTGTTATGGTGTGGTCCCAATGGTCGGGTGGCAAGCTGTTTGTCCATAAATTTCTTTCTACCTATTTGGAGCATTGGTCTAATGGTTATAATGTCCCCAACTACTATATTTCTTTGTCATGGCGAAGTGCCATGTGTCACTGTTCTGATAGCCCAGCGAAGCTCCAATTTTGCAAATTTCCTTTCTACGGGGTTTCCTCTGGAACCTTCTGCAACATTTTGATCTTATCTCTCTTCTTACTTATCTTTCTAGCCTTCTTCCCAGTGAGCTTCATTTTGGTAGGCCTTTTTCCATTTTGATTCGTATCTTCTTTTGGCATAGATCCTTCACACTGCTGGGATTCTTTCCTAAGATTCAAGGGTGATCCTTCTTCTTTATTTGGAATAGGTACTTCAATATTCTATGGGTATTCCATTGTTCTTGCAACTTTGACATCTTGGTCTTCGGTGCTAAATAGCTTCGATCAGTTCTTCTATTCTTCAATCAAGTGTGCGATCCTTCGAGTCATGAATTCTTTTAACTCTTGCTTCTTCTTCTCTAAAACTTCTTCTTCTTCTCTCCTTCTAGCCTGATCTCTTTCAATCCAAGGTGTTCCTAGTAGCATGGTAAATGGGGCACTGTTCTCAATAAATTTAATAATCTCAAAATCTTCCTTTGTTGAAGTTCCATTGGCATTAATAGGTATCTGGGTGATCTTTCCACATAGGTTTATCAACTTTCCTTTGAATAGTCCTATTCCTCCTAAGAAAGGAATCATAGCAGGCCTCCCTATAGCTTCCCAAGTTCTCTCTGTCATGATATTCACCTATGTTTCCTCATCTAGAACACAATCAATGTCAAAGTCTCTTATTATTGCTTCAAGGCAGTCTTTTTCTTTAAATATTTCTGATAATCTGACATGTCGGTGGTCATTTAGGGTTTATTTCATCTGTAGCAATACTTTCTTTGAGTCTTTCTAGGGTTCTGCCATTTCTAGATCTGCCTTAGGGTTTTCTTGTCTCATGTTCATTTCTTCAAGATTAGCAATCATTCTAGGATAATCCAATACTTCATGGTCCATAGCTTTGCAACAAAGAAAACTAGGTCTTCTCCCAGGGTATTCCTTAGCAAGATGTCCCGGTCTTCTGCAACTATAACAGAGGGTTAATTCTCTCTTTCTTTTAAATTATCCCCAACCTTTCTTGTACTGTGCGCTAGGATCATGGTAGCTAACTTGCAAAAAGTTATTTCTAGGGTCCTGCATACACTTATTAGTCCAAACATTCTTTCTATGCATAGGTATAACATATTTTTCACTATTCTTATTATATCTATTCATATCAAATCTTCTTTCATCTATTAATACCCTAGTTTTCAAGCTAGGATAGAATCTATCAAACATACCTAGATCCATATCATTGAAACAAAAATTTATGCTTATCTTACTTCTACAGAGCACACAGTTTTCAGATCTAGAACTTTTCAATATTCTTACCTTTATCAGAGCACAGAGCTTTCAAATCTTACCTTTTTTTTTAATAAAAAATTCTCACTTTTACCTTTCTCAGGGCACGAAGCTTTAAGATCTTACCTTTTTTCTTCAGATCAGACTTCTTTTCCTTATCACAGAGCTTGTCAAACTAAGTAGACTACTACGCACTAGAGAAATAGATCTACGCATAGAGCTTTCACAATTTCAGTTGGATCTTTGCACAAAGCTTCTTCTTCCTCAGTTCCCAACAATCACAATTTTAGGTCCTGAAAATGGAACCATTTGTTGGCACAAGGGCAGACCCGGGGTTCAATGCTACAACAATGCACCAACAAAACCCTAACTACTGGCCCTTTCGGCAACACCTGCAAAGTAGATGAAGTCTCACCCAAGGTAGAGTTAGAGGTGGTTGCATGACTTAGGTGTATGCAACCTTAGCTGGGACACAGATCTATGATTACAATACTTAATAGATCACTTAGCATCGTCAGTTCGTTCTTAATTAACCAATATCTACTCCACAGAGAAAACAGAGCATCGCAACATTCACCCCAATATAATGTATTTAATCACTTAGCATAAAGAAATGGATCAGATCTGGCAAATTCAAGCACTAAGCACATTCACCTATATCATATCTAACATCCAGATTCATCATAAGAACACATCATAAACAGATCTATCTATCTATCTCTATCAAGCACTTATCAAATAACACATAAATGCATCAAAACATTGCACATAACAGAATAACACAGTATTTACATGGTTCACCCCCACCCTAAGGATACATCCACCAACTCTTCTTCTTTATTAGCTTCAATCAGTCATCTACATGCATAGAGCCACAAAAACCCTACTCCGCATAGGACAGGAGATATGTGTATCTCGCTAGATCCTCCTTCCTTGCGTTACAACACAAAGGCCTTCACAGTCCCTTACAATGACTTTCACTTAGCTTTGCAAGTCTCACACAGTATGCATGAAGCCTTACAATTCTTGATCACACAGATCCATCTCTTAGCACTTAGCCAAATTGCACAACTCTTGTGCACTACTTCTTACATTGCCTAGCCTTCTATTTATACATACAAAATAGGCCTAAACATGGGTAAACCAATGGCCAACATCCCATTCCTATTACATATTTCCAAATACCAAAAAAGGACCCAAAAAGGGGCCAATATACCACGATCTCTGCTTCGTCTTGCACTCTGTCTTCGATAGGTTGTTGAAGTCCAAAAATAGGTCAAACTTGACCGAGGATCTCCCAAAACTTGGTCAAGGGCCAACAAGAGTACCTCCTTTCATAAGATCTTCAACTCCCAGGTATCAAACTATCTTTTTTGGTTTATGTTATGCATGTAATAATTTTGGACATAAAGTTGTGAATTGTAGAGCTAACAAAAAGAACGAAAACAACTTTGAAAATCATACACAAAGGGGTTATCGAAGAAGGCCTAATGAAACACAGAGAAGAAGTTACAATAAGTTTGAATCTTTGAGCACTGCAGTGGAATGTTACAAATGTAACAATTTTGGACACATGGCCAAAGATTGTAGAATGACAGTCCCTCCTAGAGAACCACAATAGAATAACAACAGTCACAAATAGGAACCTCAGAAAATGACATGGATAAGAAAGCAGGATCAATATAGCAATGAAGAATGCACACTTGCTCTACAATATAAGCATAAGAAACATGGTTGGTATGTTGACAGAAGGTGTTCAAAAAAGATGACAAGTGATAGATACCCATTTCTTACATTACGAAATGAAAGAGATGGATCAGGATCCTTCGGAAATGATGATTCATCCAAAATCATTGGAAAATGCACAGTTGGAATTGGGAACAAGAATACAAAGGCAGAAAATGTTTTACTAGTAGAAGATATGAAACATAATCTTCTAAGTGTGAGTCAAATGTGTGACCAAGGTCATAAAGTTACTTTCAATTCACAAAAGTGCGATATAAGAAAAGAAGGTTCAAGAAAATTGATTGTTACAACTGCGAGAACTTCAAGCAACATATATGTGTTAAGTGAAATTGGAAATGAAAAGTGTTATCTAGGAAAGGAATATGAAAGTTGGCTATGGCACAAAATAATGGGTCACATACATTTTGATAACCTTGTCAAAGTCAACAAAAGATAAGCAGTCAAAGAAATGCTCTAGTTCACGAAACCAACCAAAACTTTATGCAAGCATTGTCAACAAGGAAAGAAAACAAAGACCATGTTCAAATCAAAGGAATATTCAACGACAAGACCACTGGAGACTGTGCATACTGATCTAGTTGGTCCAACTACAACAAAGGACTTAAAAGGTGAAAAATATTTTATGTTATTAGTTGATGATTATACAAGAATGACCGCAATTTGATTTATCAAGAATAAGTCATATGCTTTTAAAACATCAATATATACAAGGAAATGGTTGAAAATGAAATGGATTTAAAAATCAAATGTTTGAGATTTGATAATGGAGGAGAGTTCACTTCAGAGGAATTTATGGACTATTGTAGCAGTCATGGAATAAAAATACAATTCTTCGTTGCTAGGACACCTCAACAAAATGGAGTTGTTACAAGACAGTACATGAAATGGATCAAACAATGCTAATGGATTCAAAATTGACAGATATTTTTTGGACACAGACATTGCATACAACAATTCACATTCAAAACAAAGTAATGCTTAGAAACAACACTGACAAAACCCCTTACAAGCTATGGAAAGGAAGACCAACAAATGTAAAACACTTCAGATTTTTTGGAAGCAAAATGCTACATCAAAAGAGAAGATGGAAGAATGGGAAAGTTTGACTCTCGTATGGAAAAAGGACTAATTGTTGGTTACTAAAGTACAAGAAAATCATACAAGTGTTACAACCTGAGATTGAACAAAGTGGTGGAAAGCATCAATGTAACAACTGATGAAACAAGTAGACAAGAATTAAAGGAAGAAGAAAATGAATCAATGGAACAACTTTATGAAGAAGAAACAAAATATGAAAAAGAAGGGGAATATGAAGAGGATATGACAGAAACATAAGAGAAAGTTCAATAAGTAACTCCAAAAACACCTAGCAGACAAGTACATAAGAATCATCCTTCAGATCAGATTATCGGAAACAAAGATGCAGGATTTGAGACTAGAAGAAGAATTTGTTCACCATAACAAACACACCTAGCACTCACATCTATGATTGAACCAACCTATTTTGAAGAGGCTATCAAGGATGAATTTTGGAACAAGGCCATGGATGAAGAATTGGATCAAATAGAGAAAAATTACACTTGGGAATTGGTTCCAAGACTAAAGGATAAGAATGTGATCGGAACAAAGTGGGTATACAAGAATAAATTGAATGAAGATGGATAGGTTATAAGGAACACAGCTAGATTGGTATGTAAAGGATATGCACAGGTTGAAGGGATCGACTTTGAAGAGACATTTTCCCCAGTTTCCAGAATAGAAGCAATCGGATTGATTTTAGCTTATGCAAGCTCCAAAAATATTAAAGTGTATCAGATGGGCGTAAAATCATTTCTTTTGAATGGGGAACTTGAAAAAGAAGTCTAAATTGAACAACCAGAAAGATTTCAGTTGTCAGAGAACGCAGATTATGTGTGTAAATTAAAGAAGGCTTTGTATGCTATAAAACAGGCTCCTAGAGCATGGTACTCTAGATTGGATAAATATATACAACAGACAGGGTTCAGAAAATGAAGTGCAGACAGCAACCTCTACATCAAGGTAAGTCAAGAAAATATTTTATTAATTGAAGTTTATGTTGATTATATTATTTTTGGTAGTTATAATGACAGGTTAAGACAGAAATTTGCAAAGGATATGCAGAATGAATTTGAAATGTCATTACTTGGAGAACTATCCTTCTTTCTGAGACTTCAAATACGTCAAAGTAACCAATGAATTTTTATTTCTCAAACCAATTATATCAAAGAAATGCTAAAGAGGTTCGGAATGGAAGAATGCAAACCAGTTATTACTCCCATGAAAAAAAATTGCAAGTTAAGGAAAGATGATGATTCAAAGTCTACATATCAAAGGAAATGCAGGTCAATGATTGGTAGCCTACTATATGTGACAACATCCAGACTGGATGTAATGCAGATAGTTGGAGAGGTGGAACGATTTCAAGCAGCACCAAAGGAATCACATGTGTTAGCAGTGTAGAGGATTTTCAAATATCTCAAAGGAACAAAAGAGTTTGGATTATGGTATCCAAAAGGAAAGGATCTATCTCTTATTTCATACATAGATGCAAATTGGGAAGGTTGTATTGATGACCGATGAAGCACCGGTGGAGAAACGTTCTACTTGGGTGAGTGTTTAGTATTCTTATCACTCCAAGAAACTCTCCTAGGCTGTAACTCAGAGATGCCTGGTAACTTAATCTTTTTGGAAACTTTTTTCTCAATAATAAGTGTGGGTTTGGATCAAGATGAATATCCTAATCTCTGGATTGTATCTTCAATATGGTCTAACTATATTCATGCAACACAAGGCCTTCAAGAGCTATTTATCAGATAGGTTTGTATAACAGATGGATAAGAAAACCAATCGATTAACCAAAACATACATAAACCATATATATGATGGGTCAAAAAACTAGCCAAAGATGCTCATGATTCTTGCTTAACAGTCAAGAGTAAGATGACAGTTACCATAGGACCATTAAACAGAGATAAAAGAACGAATTCAACTCATATGCATAGACAAAGATGAAGGAGGATCTGACAATAACAAATGAAAGAAGCTTGCAGGCTTGATACATTAAAGAAAATGTCTTTCATACAAAAACAGTAGAATATAGAACTCAAAATCGAACCCTTAGTTCATCTTCTGTCTTCAGCTTTGTAGATTTACAATACAGTTTTGAGATCCTAAAAGAATGGATCAGATATGCTAAAGATAGAAAGTCAAAATTCAGTTGCAAAAGATAAGGAATTGTAACATCCCGCTCTGGCGCACTTACCTA
>ML832845.1:101767-121714 GCA_009831015.1 Picea engelmannii
TATGCAATTGTTGTTTATAATACCAGATTGGTTTGGATGTTGAATGTGTTACAGTCTTTCCTCTGAAATTATTTCAATAATTTTAAGACCTGTAACCTTCTGTTCCTTAATATTTTCTTTTGTTAGAAAACCTGCGTTCCTTTATTTATTATAATGGAAATATAAGATTCTTTCCAGACTAAAGCCTTATATTTCTCTATGTTATGTTTTATTGCTTACAATTTCATAATTGTCACTGAACCAGGAAACGGCCTTGCTTGTGTTTTTATTTTCATGTTTTAAATTTTAAAGTTGTTTTATCAATATCTTACCTGAATGTCTGAAGTAACAAATTTATAAAAAACCCTTTTATAAAAATATAAAAAATCAATCACCCATGACAGTCCCTAACGGAAGACAACCAAATGTAGAACTCGGTTTACAAGATCAAACCAGCATTGCATTGAACCTATTTAACACCATCTTACAAATTGCAACAAATAGAACCGAGCTAGAACGATCGTGGGTAGCGATTGAATGTGATATAACCATCCAAGAACAACGGGAAGCGAGACAGAGACAGTTGAGAAACTAAATTTGATCTGGTTTTCTTTGTTTCTTCGTCTTAAAAGTACTATCATATTTGGATGCCTAGACGGTGTGTTTTATAGCCTTAAAACACAAACTGTGGAACAACATACACAGTCTACAGACAGTATCACATAGTGATCGTAACCATTGACAAGAGTAATAATCATAGACCGTGTAACAATCAGAGCAGATCGTAACTGAGTTAAAAATAGAAACAAGTCGCAATTATGGGCATGATCGGCTTCGTTCTTAAGTTAAATCTAAACAATATATTCGTTGTAATATTAATTGAGTTGATAACATGGTCAAACTAAACAATGTGAACCGAATAGTTGGATACAACAGTTATGACCCACATCGATTCACAACTTGGTTACACCTTAACAGAATGGTACTTGAATTGGTCATTAGTCATAAAATCACAACAGTTAACCATAATTGCTAACCACATCATCTGGAATATTAACAATTCGAAATGTGAATTCGACTATGTTTGGAATTGAAATACCAGAAACAGCCTGTGTTTAGAAAAGATTTTAACAACTTTAATCAATAACAGAGTATCTAATTCAAACTAAATTACAACAATCAAATCCAATCACGATCAAATCAAATCAGAACTAAATCTAATTAAAAATTTAACGATAACGAAAATAGATTTATCAAAACAAAATTATATACAACAGTGCATGTTTGTGTGACAGAGCAGGTCAACGGTGTACACAGAGTTTATGAATATGTCATATAAATAGGTGAAAGTCATACCAACGAGTTTGCTCGGGCTATGACAATTTCGAATTGATGATTGTTGTAGCTGACTCGACATTCTTGAATAGAATTGAACCTGTTGTTCACTGTCTCTTGTCAGTGGGTTGCACCTTCGCTTTATGACTGGTGAGTTTTTCCACTTGATCCTCCAGAGCATGAATTCTGGATTGCAACATCGGCACATCTAGGTAGTATCTTTCCAACCATAAGCCACACTGATCGCATGGTGGAACAACTGGTTAAGCAGGAGAGGGTTTCGACGAGTCACCGAGGGTTCCATGAGGCATTTCAATGCCTGGAAAATTGGGATCATCCCACAAACAAGGTGGTAGGTTTTTGACAAAGTCGTATGAAGGTTTGTTACACAGACATTCTGAGTAGGGATACTCGTTTGCCAGGAAACGTTCAACCTCTGAGTCAGAATCTTCGCTGACCATGATAGGCTCAGGATTAATAGGAATTTTGGGTTTATTTCTTGCCATACGAGAGATTAATCGAGCGTTTTTCTTGCCTTTAGAATTCGCACCAGCTTTAGCTTCAGGATTTTTGGCTACGGGTTTAGCAATTTCGACCTGTTTGGTCATAGACATGGGCAAGTTCATAGGTGAGTCGGGTAGAGGTTTGGGTAGCAGAACGTTGTAAGGCACAGGGGGGATAGGATTTCTTTCTCTCACCACAGGTTTATCAACCTGTGGTGGGCTTGAGTCCTCAAAGCTATTCTGACTCATAAAATCACTCCAACAATCACGGCGTAACCCCAACTCATAAACCATAAGAATTTTAATTAACCCAAAATGGAAAAGGCTGGTATCGGCCTGGTTGTGTTTATACCTTTTAGCCATCTTAAATAGACTCCTATGCAGGTAGTGAGGCATATTAAGCTCGTAGCCTATAAAAACCATCAATAGATGAAGGTGAAACAAGAAAACGAACCCATACCTGCCCTCGCAAGTAATGAATCGCTTGGTTATCATTAGCAGGTCATGCCAGCGTTGCTTTAGCATATTTGCGGGCAATCCTTTGTCACAGGAGTTCACCATCCGAGATCGGAAGAACAATGTCCACGGGACATCTTTCACTTTTCAATTTTTTGACCACTTCTGTCCAGTACCAGGCAGACTGGTAGCCAAACTAAGAAATTGCTCATCAATTTCCAGTTGCACATCCCCAACCTTGGCTCGGCAGCCATCGAAGGTTAATGCAAATTGTCGAGCCACGCTAGGGTTATAACCATCGAATCTTCGTATGAACGGGAGCCATCCAAATTCCTCCAGGTTGCTATAAGTGCCATCGAACATCAGCAATGCTTGGCAACCATTGGGCATAGTAGGGTTTGAATTGAACAATACAATACACAGGGGCAGAAATCGTTATGGCTACCAGCTGCAAGCGCGCAAAGGGGAAAGAATCAATGTATGCGTGCGAAGGTGGTGGGATTATCACCTCCATGCAAAACATTAATGGTTGAGTACAGCGTTGTTCCATCAATAATCATAATGTTTAAAACACATTAATCGGCCAACACAAAGATTTAAATGGTGGATAGTGATACCAAGGCACCATTGTATCGTTTGGAATCAAACTCGATCAATATAGAATCAAACCCAAAAGTTAATACGTGCCATTGTAATAATTCAAAACATTAAATCAAAACCAAAAGTTCAACCAATGCGCGATTTCATAACTTCAAACGATTTCCATTCAACATGAAATCGAAACTCATATAGTGACCATGCGTTTGTCACATAATATATAATCAAATTTTATAAAACATTGTGTCAAGAGATTTCATAAAATCGATAAGCCAAGAGATTATAATAGTCAGGATCATATCATATAGAAACGAGATTAACCATGACCCTTATATAATCAAATATGATTCATAGATTATCATGCTCAATGCCTCATCAATTAAATAAATAAAACCAAGTTGTGCAATCAAAGCGAAAGTAGGTAAATGGACATAGTTTGAAAATTATTCCAGCCACTTAATAGCAAACCAAAGGTAAGTGCCTTTGAGAAAATCATGACAGTCCAAAAACATGGAGGAGTTTTCACGCTTTCAGTCGTGAAAACTGAATCGAAACCAAATCGCAATTGTTGCATGAAATAAAAAGAATGTCTGCTTGCAAAATGCGACGATGACTTGAGGTTTAGGAGACAAAAGGTGTAGGCAGCGTATAGGGCAATTAAAAAAATTGAATTGGCTGCCAACATGAAGGCACACACATCTGAGAAAATAAAAGGCCAATAGTACCCTACCCTTAAGATTTTATGAACTGTGGTCTTCCAGTAATGGTGGCCTCCACAAATACTTGAATGAAACTGATGTATAACTTCCACTGACTCTTCTTTGTCTAAACACCTGAGTAGTAAACCAACAGGGTCTTTCCAATATAATAGATTATTGAAAATGCAAAATTTGATGGCTCTGAGCTTAAGGGCTCGGGCTTGAGTCATGCTAAGTTTAGGAGGGACCTCTAGCTTTTGTAAAAAATGAATAATACCTGAGTACCACTCACAAGAAGACAAATTCTCCGCCACTTGTTGATTGTTATGTTGTCCTTCTGTTGCCACCTCCATTTGCAAACTCGTTGAATTTTCCCCTATGAAGTTTATGTCCAACATCTCATGGTTTTCCTTTGTTAAAAGCTTAGCAAGGCCTTGTCCTTTTACCAATTTAGTGGGATTTACTTCTATGTCGAACTCGATTAACTTTGTGATCCATTTAGCTCTTTTCCCATCAATATCAGGCTGAGTCAAAACATCCTTCACAGAGGGTGAAGGAACATATGCAATAACTTTTGCATGGAGGATATAAATTCTGAAATCTTTTAAATATTTTATGAGAGCATAGGCTTGTTTTTCAATAGGATCATACCTTAGTTCAACATCTATGAGTGTTTTGCTAAAGACGGCAACTGGGTGATCCATACTGTCATCATCTTTCTGTAACAAGACTGTTGCCACCATGTCATAAGAAGCGAAGGAGAAAATATAGAAACTCTTGTTGTAATCTGGATTGATTAGAGACGAGGATTCCATAATAGCATGTTTGATATCCTGAAATGAATTCCTTGCATTGTCTGTCCATTTTATCTCAGATCCCTTTTTCAACATACATGTTATGTGTTTTACTAGCTTGGCAAAATTTGGAACAAATCTTCTAAAAAAATTAATCTTACTGAGCAGGGATTGTATATCCTTTTTCGACCTTGATAAGGATAACCTCTGAATTTCTTCCACCTGAGCTAGATCAATTTTCACACCTTTTGCTGAAACAATGTGGCCTAAGAGCTTGCCCTTTCTGAGAGCAAAATGGGATTTTTTGGGATTCAATGAAATCCTGAACTACCTGCAGTTCGGAAATACTCTTTTTAAGTAATTTAGATGTTCTTCATGAATGCTGGAATAAAATGTGATGTCATTGAGATAGATGAGGACAAACTTGTCCTTCTTACCCACGAAAGCTATTTCCATGGCCCTTTGAAAAGTGGCCCCGACATTCATTAATCCGAATGGCATTTTGGCATACATGAAGGTACCCCAAGAAGTAGTAAAAGTAGTCTTCTCTTGGTCATTAGGATGGACAAAAACTTGGCTGTAGCCAGAAAAACCATCCAGGAAAGACATAACAGTAGCCCCTGAAATTCTTTGCAGCAAATGTTCCATCTTAGGTAGGGGATAGTTATCTTTCTTTGAGCATCTGTTTAGGTTTCTAAAGTCCACACATAACCTGACCTCACCATTTTTATTGCTAGATTTGCAATCCATTTAGAGTATCTTAAAGGGATTATGATCTTAGCATCAAGAAGCTTTTTTATTTCTCTTTCAATTACAGGAAAAAGAAGAGGATTGATAGGTTTGAGCTTTTGTTTGAAAGGGATGGTGTCCTTTTCAAGTGGGATCTTATGTTGAATTATCCCAGGGTCATAAGTTTTTAGATCACTGTATTTCCAAGAGAAAACATCAGAGAATTCTTTCAAAATGTTGCAATATTCGGACTTCTGATCAGCAGTCAATTCAGAGGACAGATTTATGAATTTAGGTTGGCTTTCGCTTCCTATGTTGTGCTCATGAACAACAGGCTCTTTTTCCTTCTTATCTAGCTTGTAGGGGACATCGTTATGATCGAATATCTTTTCAAGAGGTACCAAACCCCGAGGTATATAATTGTTAGGAAGTTGAACAATATCATGCTGACCCAATTTTTGTTTTAGCTTAGGCTTATGGGATTCCTCTACATTTTGATTTTGCTGGTCGACATGCATATCAGAAAATTCATCTACCACCTAGAGAAATCTATTAAGTTCATCATCATCTTCAAAAACTTTCCAGTATTTAATATTGTCGGGCAAAGATGGTCTATATTTGACTTGGATTTCATAATTGAGCCTGGGAGGCATGGGAGGAATAAACAAACTAGATGAAACATCAAGGGAATCTACAAGATGATTCATATCTCTGGGTATATAAGAAATGTCAAAAATGAAAAAAGAATCTCTGATTTTCCATACCTCGTCCCTGTAGGCTTTCAATCTGACATGCTTTTCTTGGAAAGTATTGTTTACTTGTTGTATGATGAGATATGCATCTCCAAACACCTTTAATCCTTTAATTCCCATCTCCTTAGCTGAATTTAATCCCAATAGCAAGGCCTCACACTCTGCTATATTGTTAGTAGTTTTGAAATCAATCTTAAAAGACAAATGTATAGCCTCCTTCAAAGGAGAAATCAAAATTACACCTGCACCTGTTGAGTCTTTGGTACTAGCACCATCAAAATACATGGTCCAAACTAGAATACCTTTTTCATCAGTTTTTTGTTCAGTGGGCTTTACAAGCTACAAAGGAGCTGGCTGAGAATCATTTATTTGAAGAATACATGAGCCAAAGTCTGTGTCTACATCATAAATAGGATGATTTACAGAATTGTTTACATCATTGATGATGTAGGCAAGTTGATTCTCTCTGTAGAGTCTCTTTAGCTCTCCTCCAAACATTGGGATCGTAGCATATGAAAGATCCATCTGCAAGGTACCCCCCAACCTTTTTCTCCATGGACGTGACAAGAGAAGTCCAAACTTGGGTGGGATATCAGCAACCATGACATCCATTACCATGCTTCTTATTGGCAATTGGGCAAGGTTTATAATAAGGTATTTTATGAGGCCAAGGCATTTGACTTTCCAAGAGTCAAAATAGAAGAGATCATGATACGGTTTGGTAAACTCAAGCCCAAGTTCGTCCATCACTTCTTTGGGCACAATATTATGTGATGCTCCTAAATCAAGCAAGCAATTGTGAAGGATCTTATCATGAACATTTAGAGATATATAGAAAGGTGGACAAGAGTCATCTCAATATTCTACCATAGGTCCTATAGTTACTGTTGTCTTGTCATCTTGTAAGTTTACAAAATCAGTAGATGAAGAGGTCTTTGGTTCAAGAGACTTCAGGATAGCAGACTTGAAAATGTCGTTCTTCATAAGTTCAGTCAATGGCATAGGTATTTTTACTTTCTGAATTTCTGATTTGAAATTGAAAGAGTATTATGATTTGTCAGAAGTTTTTACCTCGATAGAAGGAGCTTTGAGGATAGATTTCTCCTTGACTTGGGGTTGAGATTGCTTTTGCTGTTGTTTTGCAGAAATGGGGGTCTTCTTTACAAGAGCAGCAGGCTGCTTGGCAGCAACTTCTTTCTTCTTCACAGGAGCAACGGGCAATGGTTTAGGAGCAACATTTTTAGATCTTAAATTATAACCTTGTTGATCATCTATCTGATAGACAGATTCTTCAATACTTGCCTCATGAATCTCCTGATCCATCTGGGCTTCTTCATAATCTACTTGTGTCAAAAAGGAGGAATTATTTTCGTCACCAAAACAATTTATGTCATCTGCTTCTTCAACTTCATCATGAGGTAGTTGTTGTTCCTCTTCTAGCATTTCATTTTGAAAGGGGGGTCTGATTCTTTGATCATCAGCTGCATTCTTGTCTCTCTGAAGGATCTGGACTTGTTTATTGTTTCTTCTATAAGGGAAAGTATTGGGATTTCTAGGGACAAAAGCATTTGACTCTTTTATCCTTGTTGGTTGCTGACTCTGAATATTCAATTTTGACATTTCAGATGTCAAGTTGTCCAACATCTTGGCCATCTTTTCCATTTTGGTATTAGAAGAAGAAGGGGGCTCAACAGAAAACTTATTTCTCTCAACTTTTCCTTTGAGTTTCTGAGATGCCATAATATTTTATTCGACTTCGAGAGCAGCATCTTGCATTAAAGCAAGTGTGGCTGATCTTCTTTCTCTAAGGATTAAACAAAAATTTGGATCAAAAGCAGCAGAAAATGTGATCTTTGTTGATGTGTAACTTGGCTTGATCTCTGCAGGGATCTTGCTGAACATCCTATTCAATCTTTTGATGAAGTCTGAGACCGACTCCCCATATTCTCTTCTTAGGTTTCCGAATTCAGAAATGTAATATAAGAGATCTCTTCTTTCTCCCCGGTGTTTTAAGAACACCTCATCTAGCTGCTCAATACCTGTCACTGAATTTGTTGGTAGCTCTTTGAACCACTTCCTGGCTTGGCCATCCAAACTCTTCACAAAAACTTTGGTCCACACATCTTCTTCTGAAATATTAATATTTTCAGCATAAGCATAAAAGGCTTCGATATGTTCTTCGATAGTATAATCCCCAGCTCCGGTAAACTTTGGCATATATTTATGATAATCTTCGGTTGGCATGGAAGATAAGGGATTAGGCAAGACAAGTGGATCATACCTATTTGATAAGATTTGTTCCATATTGGTTAAAGGGACAACCATGGGAATCTTAGGGGTTGATGCAGAGGAAGAATTTTCATGAGATGAAGGCTGAGATGGGATGGCTGAGTTTATAAAAAATGATTGTCTCACTTCACTTTGAGAAAAAATTTCATAAATGGGTGGAAAATAAGAATCCTTGTAAAACTGACCAAGCAATAAGGCTAAGATTTCTTCTCCCTTAGATGAAATATCTTGTAAAATATCTTCGAGAATGGGCAGATTAGTATGAGTATAGAAAACACCCTCTATAGGCTTTATGGGTGAGGAATTCAAAGAAGAAGAAGAAGAGGATTCTTTTTGTTGAGGGGATCCTGTAATTACTTCTTTAAGTTTGGATGTAATATCATGCTCAAAAATAGAGTCTGTAACATTAGATGAAACTAAAGGCTCCTCAACCTTCAATCTTTCCAATACAATTTCAATTTTCTGAGAACTATGAGTTTCAGTAGCAAGGGATTCAACTAGAGGTTCTTTAGATATGAAAGAATAAATGTTTGTTTGAATACCTGTATTTGATGTCTTTGTAGATCCGAAAGCCTGTCTTTGTAAATCCTTTCCCCTACTGATGATCTTCTCAGGGTCTAGAACTGGTGCTACCAGTGGGCCTTCTTGGTTCGCCCTGGTGTGAGCTCTTTTTGGAGCCACTTCGTTCCAATGAAGTCGCCATATAGATGGTTACAACCCAAATGATGTTTAGGCTTTGTCTATCATCAAAGTTGGATCTATGTCGTCTCCCAAGGAAGTTGAGCTTCAATCTCTTCTCCCCGACAATGGTGCCAATTTGTTATCACTCCAGGAAACTCTCCTAGGCTGTAAGTCAAAGATGCTTGGTAACTTAATCTTTTTGGAAACTATTTTCTCAATAATAAGTGTGGGTTTGGATCAATATGAATATCCTAATCTCTACATTGTATATTCAAGACAGTCTAACTATATTCATGCAACACAAGGCCTTCAAGAGCTATTTATCATATAGGTTTGTATAACAGATGGATAAGAAAACCAATCAGTTAACCAAAACATACATAAACCATATATATGATGGGTCAACAAACTAGCCAAAGATGCTTATGATTCTTACTTAACAGTCAAGAGTAAGATGACAGTTACCATAGGACCATTAAACAGAGATAAAAGAACGAATTCAACTCATATGCATAGACAAAGATGAAGGAGGATCTGACAATAACAAATGAAAGAAGCTTGAAGGCTTGATACATTAAAGAAAATGTCTTTCATACAAAAATAGTAGAATATAGAACTCAAAATCGAACCCTTAGTTCATCTTCTGTCTTTAGCTTTATAGCTTTACAATACAGTTTTGAGATCCTAAAAGAATGGATCAGATATGCTAAAGATAGAAAGTCAAAATTCAGTTGCAAAAGATAAGGAATGATCCTCAAAATGAGGTCAATTCCACATTTCATGGTCTTCAGATCTTATAGATTCCTTGTGCAGTGTGGAATAGCCTTCCAAGGCTGATTGATGACTCTTCCAAGAGATAGAATTTGAATTTGTTGAGTTGTGCAAAAATCCTAGTTTGTTTCCACCAAAATAGGTACCAAAACCAACTTGGATACCTTTTCTAATCTTTATACACCAAAAATGGATCTTGAATCTGACTCTATAATTCAACATCTATCCCTTTCAAGTGTTTTCAAATGATTTGGATTAGTAAAACCTCGATATGTGCAAAATTTAGCTTTCTCTGGCCAGTGACAGGTTTTGCTGGTTAACACAGAGAAATTTTGGGTGTATTAACTATCGAAAGCTCTGCTTTCGATGGTTAATGAACAGTCATCCTGTTCTCCTAAACCACCGAAAACTTAGCTTTGTCCAAAACTTCAAAATTACAAAAATTGATTACCTTGATACTTTGTTGAGTGTTCAAGGCCTCTTTGATGATGCAGCTCTTCCTCGTACAGATCTAGGAGTTTTAATTTGTTGTGTGGAAGACTGTGGTATATCCACCATTGTTGTAGCTAACTCGGCTAGATTTTCCAAACCTATTTGATCATGTGTTGGAGGTTGAGATTCTTTTAACTTTAGCCTCAGAATTCTAAGCTGCCTGTACAGCTTCATGTTCTCTCTTATCAGCACCCTGTTCCTATCCTTGATTTTATCATGCTTTTCCTTGAGACTTTGGTTCATGTTATAAAGTTCTGCATTTCTTTCAGTCAACTCTATATTTTCATTTTTAATGACTCTTTCTAAAACTTCCATCTCATAGATCCGTTTTAGAATCTTATTGATTTTATGAGTCTTGGATGCTTTAGGCTTGCTTGAAGAAGCTTTTGCTAATGGTTGACTGTGTTCATCTGGAGGAGTTGGTGAGGGCAAGTTGGGATAATCTTCTACAAGTTTCTCAGCCTGTTCATCACCCAGTGTCTCTGCTAACTCATTCTCTGGCTCTGAGTCACTATATGGTAAGTTCAAAGGGTTATCTTCTTAAACAAGGTCCTCGATCTACTCACCCTCTTTACCAATATATAATTTCCTTTTGGTTCTTTTTCTTTCAGTAGAGGATGATTCTGTCGGCTCTCTTGGAGGTGAGAGATCCTTCATTTTTCTTCGACTAATCTTAGGGGTGATAGACTTCTTAGCAACAAACTTCTTTCCCTTTTCATCCTATTGAAAATTAGTTTGGAACTCATTCCCAAATAGGAACTAATTCCAGTCCACTTGTTTCTTCTTCAGGGACTCTTTAACAATGAGTGTAATCAACCCTTGGTGTGACAACCTGCTGGCCACTTTGGTAGGCTTCGCCTTGACTTTTTTGGCCATTTTTGTGAGATCTTTGTCCAGGTAGAAAGGCATATTGATGGGGGAAATGCCTATGAAATGGTTCAATAGCTTGAAGTGGTAAAACATAACCCTATTGTACCTGCCTTCACAGGTGATGTATGCAAATATTACCTTCAAAAGGACTTTCCATTTAGGCTCAAGAAAGGACATTGGTATGTCTTTCTTCCATATGAGATCCTTATGCTGAGATTGTAAGTAGGATCTGAACTCAATTCTTGCAGGCACAGTGGTCTTAAAACAACATTCCCCTATTCTTGGGAGGCTAGTAACCTCTGTAATGGCTTCCTCATCAACTACAAATTCCTCCTTGCCAATAGTAGTTGTCCTTCCATCATATGATAAGGCAAATGCTTCAAAAATTTGTTGGTGAAAGTCTACAAGTTTTTCACAATAGGAAAAGACACCAATCTGTTTGAAAAAGTCGGCCACCTCTGGGTGTGCCTCTAGATACCATGTTCGATCTAACTCAGACCTGAGGGTTGGCCCATCTTTTGGCATCTGATGAGTTTGTTGACCTGTCCTTCCATTTAGGAAAAATATGCGAGCTAGGGGAACAAACACCTAAAGTTTAGGATGAACTAAGAGTGTATGTCGAGGTAAAAGACACATAACAGGATTACTCGGAGTTTGATTTACATAAACCCAATCTTCAATAGATTTTAATCAATAGTAAAGGCTGGATATTAGCCGAGAATTTCAAATTCAGGTAGGAGATATAATTGAACTGAAACAATGAGAGATTCTAAAGAATACCTGATGACTCGAGTTGTTCTTCGAATTGGATGAGAGATGGCTTGATGACCAGCAACAGAACTCGAGCTTCACTTGGCAATGGCGACGATTGATTTCTTTGTATGAGTTGGTTAATGAAAACACGAGATTACACATAGTTTTGGATTTGAAAAGGTGATTAAATGGAGCTATTATGAACCTATCCCCTTGGGACTTGAAGTAATGATCAGCTATGTGACTAATCAATACAGTTACCCGAGAATCAAACTCGTAAAATTTTGTGTTGTGCTAAGCCTTCATATGAAATGAAAAATGGTGGTTAAAAAGGACAACAGAGCATCGATATCCCAATAAGATGTAATAATAACATCCTACCTCACCAAATCGATCGAGTTTCGGCGGTTATGTCTTCATGATTACGCTAACTGACATCTAGCTAGTGCGAAAGCATAAGCTTTTCTTTTTCCACGTAGAAACCTTTTTGGTGGTTGACTGGGATTTTGCTTTCCCCTCTTAACTACTAAGAATGAAGGCTTTTAGTGGTTAATGAGCGCTTGTCAGGCTCGTCTAAACCACCGAAACCCGAGATTCTCTCTTTTGCTTGACAAAACCAGATCAAATGTTTTTTCCAAGTTTATTTATAGAAAATAGGCTCTCTAACATACCTAAAGAAATTTAGAAATAAATTTTTGAACCACATTTTATCACCTAAAAAGAAAAATCCCCATCAATTTATTTGAGGAGATAACAAGTATCATGGCTAAGAAAGAAACAATCATCAGTATCTCTATATACAATCGAGGTAGAGTATATTGCAGCAACAACATGTTGTACATAGGTTATTTGGATGAAACAAACTCTGACAGATATACAGGTTGAGTACGATGAGCCCATTCCAATCTATTGTGATAATACAAGCACCATCAATATCTCAAAGAACTCGGTGATGCAGTCCAAGACAAAACACATTCCAATCAACTATCACTTTCTACGGGAACAGGTTGCAGAAAAGAACATCAGAGTTGAGTAAGTGGGCACAAAATAACAAGTGGCAGACATATTTACAAAACCACTTCCATGGGAATCCTTTGAGTATCTTCGCCAGAGACTCAGAGTTATTTCTACTCCAAAATGAATGCTTTTGAATGCTTATCTTATATGTTTTAGATGTACACGAGGAAGCACCATAAAGAGGATAGTTCAGTTAGGGGGAGCAACCTCGGATGGAAATATACATTTTCCATTGATGACAAAGTGGGAGAGATTTATCAGATGCAGAGGATAGAGGCATGATCCCAGGGGGATCAATGGTCACAAAGATGTAGAGGATAGAGGCATGGTTCCAGGGGGAGCATGAGTGATATGACTTTAGTATTGCATGAAATGATTTCACTATTTCATCAGAGTGTTTTCATCAGTGCCAAAGGGTGATATTGTTGATTAAGGTTGGCTGTCATTGATGTCAACCCTTGAAGAAAGTCTGGTAGCGAATTTTGGTAGCACAAAGGTTTGGGTAATGGACCCAATGTTGCTTCATGTATAATGGTATGATTTTTAATATATTTGAAGTTAATACTATTCTATGTGGATATTACATGTCATTCCATTTCCGGTGGTATGTGGAACATCACATAACTCCTCACAGTTAGAGAGTTATGGCCATGAGAAGTTGGAGAACCGAGGTTTGGGTAATGGACCCAAGTTTGTTTGATGGATAATGGTATGTGTTTTGATATATTTCTAGGTAATAATATTATATATGTATAATACATGTCATTCCATTTCTGTTGGTATGTGGAACATCATATAACTTGTCACGGTTTGAGAGTTATGGCCTTACGAAGTTGGAGGACCCTCACATGTCATCTAGAAGCCCTGAAAGGTCAAAGTAGTCAAAGTGGTTTAAGAGATTTTAGAAGCTAAATAATAAAGTGAAGTTATGAGTGTACTATAATTCAAAGTAAATACAAAAGAAATTATTTAAATAATAAATTTAATCGAGAAATTAGAAGTGGGTTAACCCTAAAATAATGAAAGTGGGCAAAGTGACCTAGAAGATGCTTTTAAGGAAGCTACTTTGAGAGTATAAATAAGAGGCAAGGCTCTCTCATTTTATATCACACTTGAGAATATTGAATATCTATAGGTGACTGAGGTAACCAAAGGATATCTAAGCTAAATTTCAGAGGGAAGGTGAAGAAAAGAAGGTTGGAATTCAAGGGAGGATAAATTCTTTTGATGATGCTTTCTGAGGTATGTTATTTACAGGTCATCTCAGCATACATTTTTTTCTAGAATGATTCAAACCGTGAAATTGATAGGCCATTGAGGAAACATATCCAAGTATCTATGGTAAACATTTCATCGTGTCAGTCATTGTGTTTTTGGAGTTAGACTCCATGGAAAATAGGGTTTGTGGTTAGTCCCAAAACTACTCTAAAACATGTGTTTCAAGTAAAAACGTCATAACTTCTTCATAAAAGATCAAAATTTAGTAAGACCAAATGTGTTGGTTAGATTACAGTCTATAGTATCCCGTGTAACATTTTCAGATCCATTCAACAAATATTCTATGCGGGGAACACTCTACAAAGTCGCTCTCTAGAATAAGACAAAATTAAGCAAGGTATGCTATTTTTTCTATAACTCATTTTCTGAGAGGTTCCAAGTAGTGACACTTGGATGAATTGCATAAAAAAAAACTAAAGAACATTTTTTACTATTTTCAGATCTTTATTCATTATAGGTACTGTCAGAATTTTTATATTAATGATTTTAATTACCTGAAAACACTAAATTGTCAAACCAGGGAAAGTAAACTTAGAGCTGCTACACTATATGTGCTAGTAAGATTCTAATTTCTACCTAAATGTTATTCTAAGAAGAAAACATAAACTTACTCTTATAAATTGAATTCTAATGATTATCTTAAAACTGATCATATCTTGTCTAATTAATCAAGGAAATGGAAATAATTCTAAGTTAATCAAATGTACTTGTATTCCTAATCCAAACAATTCATCCAATGCTATCTATTTTAATTATACCATTAACTAAACACCTAATCATCAAAACATCTACTTTGGCTATATAAGAAAGAACATTTAAAAATCTTCTATTCAATCTAAATACCAAGAAATTATAATTTACCAACAACTTTCACCTACTGGTACTATTTTATACTCACAGATATTAACCTACACCTACTTTATCAATCTATTTAATCTGCAATTTCCACATTATTTTAATTATCTGAAAATCATAAAAGTATTCTAACTCTCATCAAATCTCAACAAATAGAGTCTAAATTTATCCTAAAAATTGAAATCTAAATCTTTCTGAGAAAGGAAACTGAACCAATGTAAACATAAAATCTTCTTCGACTGGGATCACTATGCTATGTCTAATCTTGCAATTTAAATTCTATCTAAATTTTGGAAAGAATGAAAATGTTCTATCAATGCATGTGCAACACAATAATCTATTCTATCAATGGAAATTATCCTCAATAGAAACCTATGAAGAGCAATCTTTACCAATCTATTCTAAGTATTGAATCATTGTTTCTAAGCCAATCTTTCTCTATCTCTTTTCTGAATCGAAATAAATCTAATAAAATTGAAACTAATCAATGTCCTTCTTTATCCTACAAATATCGGAAGCTTCCTCTAACCAAACCACAATTGAACTACCCTAAAAACAGAGTAAATCTAAGTTTAAACTAACTTCAAATCATAATTAAACTAGAAACTTGAAAACAAAGTAAATCTAAACTAAATTAAAAGAGTTAATCAACAATTGGATTATTCATCAAATTCCACAAATGGAAAACAACTGATTCTAATATTCAATGATCTACGAAATAATACCAAACTAAAAATGAACTAAACGAAAACGATTCAAGTCAGAAATTAACAAAACAATTTCAAGTTAAAAATAAACTCACACATAGATTTTAAAACTGGAAACGAACTAACTATACTATAGAGAAAGGGAAAGTGAATTGAACCTGTTGGCGGGCCCAACCAAAAGGTGTAATTTCTTTAAAATGAAACCATAACTAAATCAAATCACTTCATGCGTAACTATATCATTCCTCATGCTCCATAATTCGAAAATTAACTCAATTCATTAACAGAAAAGATGATATAACGCACAATTTAGGAATTGTATTATCAACAATATCACATAACATGTTTCTTGAGAGAGAGATCCAAGTTTATATAGATCCTCCCTACATCTACGATCCTGAATCCAAAAATAGAATTAGACATAGGTACATTAGTTGAGTGAATCTTAGATCCAAAAATAACTCATGTTTGTTAAAATTAAGTTCACGGCTTCATGACACAAAGTGTTAAGAAGCGTAAACTATGAAATAGAGATAAACATAATAAAAAACGGTTATATAATTCTTCTTTGAGTCATCAAATTATGTTCTTTCGAGATTAATTCGAGATTTGAAATCTGAACTATAACTTGATCAATCATATGAATTGGAACTGTCATTCCAATCTGGCAATATCGTGCAAATCTTTGACATCTCCACTAAGTGGAAGCCGGTACTTTGTACTGATAAATCTGCTTCAAGGAAACAAGTACCTAACTCATGCAATTTTAGTATCAATATCAGTTTAAAGTATTAAAATACATTAAAAATAACTTAAACCATATGAATACCTTGAATAGCTTCATTTAGGGCAAAATGATGTGAAATGTATCAAGGTAAGGCCAGAAAGGAATGATACTAGATATGGAATGGGGTTATATCTGGCATAACATAGGCAAAAATATGGTCAAAATTGGAGACTAACATTCCTCCAAGCTGAAGACTTTGCCTGTCCTCGGGCAACAAAAAGGACAAAAACTAGGATTCATCAGAGTGTTGCAGTAGCTACAACCAACATTTGCAATCTCTCATGCTTCTTTATGTTTCTGATTTCCTTCTTAAGAACCCAATTAATGGTAATGTGCTTCCTGGCAATCCTCTGCAATCTCTTATTCTTCTGCAAAAGAGATCTATTTTTTTTGTTTTAATCACTCGATCTTTGCCAAGAAGTGAGCTTGCCCGAGCTTCATAAGTTCATTTTTTTTTTTTTATATGCCGATCCAGTATGGCATATTCATCTAATTTTTCTTTTAACCTGTGATTCCTATTTTCCAATCTGACAACCATTGGTTGCAAAGATCTACTGGAAGAGATTTCACAATAAGATTTGAATGTCTCACAACGACCTTGTTGTGTTTGAGGGTTGGATTCATGAGTGAACTCATCAGGTACTTGAACAGGGGTATCAGCTAGTATCTCAACTGCTTTGTCCTGCACAATTTATTCTAGCACATTCTGTTGCTGGTTGACTTCACGAACCTTTCTAATCAATTGAAAGAGATTCCATGTCATCTTAGAAGATTATGGAGCATCCTCATGATCAGTCATACTTTTCATTCTTTCCTGTAGTGGATAACTAGGCACAGAGTTATCCATATCTGAAAATGTGCATTTGCGTTTAGGGTTCCTTCTAGGTTTGACGATTAAATCCTCGAGCTCTTCCACATCAATAACATTTTTATCAGTCAAAGAAGAAATTTGAGCTTCAATATTTACATCTGTATGGACAACATTTTCTACTTTTTCATGGCTAGTTTCCAAACCCTCTGGACTATGGACATCAAACGAGTGCTCAGAGACAAGATTATCATCATTGGCCTCAATATTACAATCTGGTGTATACTCAGGATCATTAAAGACTTTGGCTAGAGTTTTAACAAATTTCTACTTAGAACTTGACTTCTTCTGTGTAGCAATTGACTCAGGGGTTTTATCCTTAGAATTTTCATAAGCTAGAGTTTTTGTAACAAACATATCCTAGGATTCCTGTTTGTGGGATAATGCGATCTTAACCAAAAATTTTACAAGACCAAAATGAAACAGACTACCCCTAAAATGCTTTGCTTTGCGAACTTATTCTGACATTCTCTTCAAACTTTTCAATAGAAAATAAGGGATGTTCACTAGATGGTTACCTTTAAAATGCAGTAAGAGTTGAGCATGGCAGGGGAACACAATCGTGTACCGACCTTCACAGGTGAGGTAGTGTTGAAGTATGGATAGCATTTGAGCCCATTTCGGTTCCCACCACGACCTCAAGGTGCCTTCTGACCATTGCAATTTTCGATACTGGGGTTTCACGAGTTGTTTGCAGAGCTTTTTGTCTACCGGTTGTCCCTTCGTCCATCTCTGACCAGTACTAGGTAATTGTATTGCTTCAGAAATGAACTGCTCTGTGACTTCAAATTCCAACTCGCCTACTTTAGCCAGTCCACCATGAAAGTGCAGTGTGAATTGAAGTGTAATCTTATCATCATACCCATCAAATTTCTTGAAGAATGGCTCCCAACCAGCCTTCTGAAAGATGTGCTTGGTGGCTGCATACTCAGGAAGAACCTCCAAATCTGAATAAGTCTCGGGTTCATGGCGATTCACCACCATGATGCTACTCAGTATAATAGGAAAGGTTCAAAGGTAGGCAAAGGAAGTAGATGATATCAACATAGGAGAAGATCATTAAAATGTAAGGATATAACATTGAAATACAAGCAGACCATTATTTATAAAATAGGTCGTGTAAGGTATTATGGAAAGACGTTTTGAATGTCGTGAGGATCAATCGCATGTGAAGGAATGATAATGGTCGTACTTCTTCGTTAAAATATCATTTCAAATGAGTCGTGTCAAATTCAGTTATTATAATGTAGTTCATTCTTCATGACACGAAGTGTCAAGAAGAATTGAACTCAGCATTTAAGTACAGAGTATAGAAATGATGAATTAACACACGGGAAAAAAAATGACATGGTGTATCGAGGCAGTCATAATTTCAAGTTATTAATATGTATTTTAATAAATTAAACTAACATGAAACTATACTTACCTAAGCTCGATTACTTACTCCCTATTATGATGTGTTTTTTACTGCAGAAATTTTGAAACCAATTCTGAATCTGGAGAACGCCAAAGATGTAACTAGAATCTGTGCCGCTGATATCCACTGTGACTTATTTGTGTTTCCTGGGACTGATTAATTCTGTCTGGTACTAACTGGTACTGAGAAAATAAATAGAAATCTGCAATGAAATCTGAACTGAAAATAACTACAGTGAAGACATCCTGAACAAGATAGAAAACAAGCCATCTGTCAAGCTTCAAGATCTGTATTTGGAAACTACTATAGGTGGGCAAGTGCAACAAAACCTTGCTGAGATACAAAAGATTTCCTGTTTTTGAAGTAAACTAACTGCTGGCTATCCCTGAACCTATCTCCTTTTTATTCCTGAAAGGAACCAACCAAAATCATGTCTTCTACAACAGCTTCAAAGCTTTAACCCATGGTACAATTCTTATTTGTGTGAATAAATGTTCTGAAGTTGAACACAAAAATAAATCATTGGATTACCGGCCATTAATGAATGTTGTTAACCAATGCGAGATAACCCACCATTGATTTCAATGGGCCACAAGGTACCTATAGTACATCCAAACAGGTATGAATAAAGGTCTTGGTCTCGAGTCACCTGTAGGATCTATCAACCAACAGAAATTGATGTATTCCCATGGTTGTTAGCAAGGAAATATTCCATTAAGGCATGCAGATTCCAGGGTACTAAATAGTCTCTAATCTCAACTCCAAATAAGGTGTTGATGTCGATGGAGTGATACTTGTTGGAAGGTGGACCTTAATGTATCCCACGTCATCCAACACGAGTGCAAATATAAATTTTGCAGAAAATTATTTTGGTGGAACAGTAGTTACTTACTTGTGGATTTTTACGAGCCCAAGTTAGTATATGCTCATTGCTTTCTCATGTTTTGAGAATCTGAGAAAATGCTAAAAGAAAACTCTAGGGGGATTTATTTCCCATCATAATCTATTAGGATTGGTAAACAATAATCATATACCCAATAAATGCCCCTTTCATACTTTAATGAGCAATTCAAAGGAATCAAACAAGCTCAAATTTATTAATTTTAAAACAAGACAGCATATACTGATGAAATTTTTTCGCAAAATGAAGTAATCTTACCTTCTTACCTGTTGCGAAAATTGATGAAATTCAATTATGTACTTGCTTCAAAAATACTATAAAACTAAAAACAACATATCAACATATCCAAAAACTCATAAAGAAAAAAAAATTATTTTCAAATTCTTTCTAATATATATATATATATATATATATATAT
>ML832846.1:14584-30508 GCA_009831015.1 Picea engelmannii
GTTAAAGGCACTCCCTAAAGGAGGTTGGGGAACCATGGGTTCCCAAACAAGGCACTATCTAAGGGAGGCCACAAAACAATGAGTTCTTGAAAATGCAGTCCTTGAAGGAGGCCGAGGAACCATGGGTTCCTGAACAAGGCACTCCCTAAGGGACGCCACAAAAAAATGAGTTCCTAAAAAAATGGCACTCCCTGAAGGAGGTCGGGGAAATATGGGTTCTCGAAGAAGGAACTCCCTAAGGGAGGCCACGTTTCCCTATGGGGGGAACTAAAAATGACTAATGCTAAGGGGGCCTTTCCAAAAGAAGTAATGAAACTATCTTGGTGGATCATTTCAATTAGTCCATGTGGCTTGTAATCACATGATGTATGGGGGCACTGTACATAAGGTGGTGTTATAATGGTTCCCATGAAGGGTATATTGTGAGCTGGTGTTGTGTCAAGAGCTAGGTCTTATGTGATTAAGGTGGGAAGTGGTATTCCCCCCTCTATTATGATACGAGGACTAGGGGAAGGTTTGTTTCCAAATACCCAAGATTATGGACCAAAGGTAAAATAGCAAGAAATTTAAAGTTGAACATCCACAAAAGAGGATTTGAAATAGTGTATCAGATCCATTATTTTGTGTAATATATATTGGGGGGTTTGGGATTTTAAACTGTGTGGAAACATATCCTATATGGGCATGATTGGTCATCATGGAACTGGAGTCCTTGATATCCCTATCAATGAGAAGAGATGATCTTATTTGAGAGGGAGTGTTGATCTTATCAAGGGAGATAATATTAGAGGGTGCACCAATGGAATTGTTAGGACCTTTCCAACAATGGATAGGAGAACCTATATGGAGGTTATCACTAGAGTCACTGAAAGAAGTAGTGGCCTCAAAGAATTATTCGTCTTCTAGGAAGAATGTAGTTGAGAGTTCATGGTTTCTTTTGGGTTTGGGGGAAGAAACATGCATGGATTCCACAAAGAATGAATGAATCCACCCATCCTGGAAGCCCAAGTAGTGAGGAGGTGGTTCTAGAGGCATGTGCTCATTTTTAGGGGGGAGTGGATGTTGCACGACTAGTGTCAGTGGACACATGGTGCATGGAATCAATGTGAGCAACCTGATGTGGGATTCTATTATGAGAATCCTGAAGGGGGGGATCCGTGTAGGAGATTTGATTGATGGTGATGATGCATCCCGCATGTGGGAATATCATGACTTGAAAGAGGGAATACACCACAACACTCATGGAATAGATGAAATCACGTCCAAAGAGAATATTGTAATCCATCGGACCATCTATGACAACAACATTGATCAAAACCGTCTTACCACCTAAATTGATGGGAAGATTAGTTAAGATCCCTAAGGGGGAACATAGTCTACTATCAAAGGCTCTTAACTTTGTCATCGATGGGATACGAGTAGGGGAGTCTAATTATTTCCAAGTCAATGAGGAAATAATGCATGAGGATTCCCCATCATCTATAATACACCGATAAACTGTAAATTTTTTAACAATGACCTGTATTTGAAATGAGGTAGAATATGACAGTCGTGCTTGGATAAGTTGATTCCAATCAAGGGTGATCGCCCATGATGAGTGTGTGTATATAATTCCATTTTCCTTACAAGGATAAGCGCTAGTATACATTGTAGTACTAGAGGTGGAAGGGGTGCCCCCAATTCTACATGACCGAGCCTCAATCATGAGGTAGATTGGGTTCGAGGGGGGTTACCCATGTGGGGGGTAAAAAATGATGTCAAGGTGCATGGAACATCACATGATGGAGTAATGGGTGCATGCTGGGTGTTAATAAGTCCTTGACGGGGAATCCAGTTTGGAGAATTGCTAGTGTTTGAGGTTGCAAATATTTTTGGGGTATTTGTGGGGGTCCTTGTGGTGCAGGGGGTCGTTGGGTATTCATTGACTCTTTCATCCATTTGTATTCAATAATTTGGGGGAAATGATGAGTATAATGACCATACTCACTGCATAATGTGTAAGGGAAGTTGGATCAAATATTGTTGTTTCTCCCTTGTCCTAGTCGGCCATTGTTATTCCCCCCCCCTAGGGGTTTTGGTTGTCCTGATTTTGGTTTCCCCCAGCTGGGGGGTTTGGTTGTTGGGGGTTTCCCCTTTGGAATTGGTTTTTATTCTTTCCATTTCTCTAGTTGTTATTGGGTTGATGAGGGGGATTGGCGGTATTCAATTGTTCAAAATCTTGAACTTGTTGAATAGGAGAAGGTTGGATAAAATTTACCCTTTCCTATTGTTGTCCATGTTATGGGGAATCAGGTTGAGGAGGACCAGGGAAGAGGTAGTATGGTTTACTTGGGGAAGGCCCATATTTGTTATATTAAGTGGAGTTACTTCCCATAGGGTTGGGAGTGTATGTTGTGGATGGCGAAGGGCCTGGATGTTGTACGTTCACAGGCTGAGTGGGGGGTGCAGGTACCAGTGGTCCCATGATGGAAGGAGGAGGTGCCATGAATGGTGGTTGATGTGGTGGGGGCGAGTAGTATGGGTTTCCCCCATATGGTGGTTGGTATGGATTGGCCCCAAACATGGGTACCAGTTGAGTGTGTGGGTGTGTATGGGCCATGGACCCAATCAACCCATTGACATCGCGCGATGTTCCTGGTTTGTCTTGACCAAATAGTAGAGGGCGAGGAGAAACATGTAAAACTATATAAATATAGCATGATTGAGAGTAAATTAAGTCAAAATATTGGGCCTTATTGATGGTCTCGTCTTTAGTTTGAGGGAAAGTAGTGGTGACATTTTTGGCGAGGAGAGGGACTAATGATTTGAGGAACTGGTGTAGTTGTTGTTGTGGGGTGGTATATGATTTGCAAATACTTCTTATTCTCCTCCATTCATGGATGTGATCGACAATATGAATGACCAAGGTTTGTTTAAATTCATATAGGATTTCCAATCCGGTGTCGTGGCGCACTGGGAGTTGGAAGAATGATAAGAAGGATTTCACCAATGACTCAAAAGTTGAGTGGGACCCGACTTTCTCATCCACATGCCACTTAGCAGAGGGACTTGTGAGAGTTATTTGGAACAATGATAAGCAAACAAAATCTTCCATAATTATATTGGAATAACACCACATGTGGAAATACATAATGTGATTAGCTGCATCGTTTTTAGGTTTTCCTTTGAATTTGGGAATATTGGAAGGAAACTTGGTGGGAATATTCAGATAGGTGGGGTCATGTAATATAAGATAATTCATCAATTTGGTCAAGTCTGGGATGTTGAGAGATTCCAAGTATGGCATGGATGGGGGATTTCCAACCATAGTATGATGTGGTTGAGAAGATGTTCATTGTGAGTATGGTTGGGAATTTGTACCTTGTGATGAAGGTTGAGTTTTGCCTCCTTTTGGTGGAGGATTGGTAGGTGAAGTGCTGTGGATAGTGGTACCAAGAAAGGTGTATCCAAGCAATGTTGAGCCTAGAACTGTAGCACTAATTGATGTATGTGATGGTTGTAATGATGTGTCAGCCAAATTGGGGACACCTCCCACAATTGGGGGGAGATTTCTCAAACGTCAAGACCGAAAGGGATGCTATGGTTCCCCTATGGTGCTAGACTATATGTGGATGTGTGCAAGTGGTGATGAGGAGAAAAATTAGAACCAGTTCTTTGCAATCTATCTCAACAAAGTATTTTTAAATTTGTATGTAATCAAATGATGGCAATCAGACATAAATCAAGTAATAATGTAATATGGTTGATGATATCATCAATGTATGTGTCCTAATAGAACTATCGTCCTTCCTCTCAAATAACACTGGGCCTCCAAAAAAGTACTTGAGGCATGCAAAAAACAACACCAAACCTCAAACAACACCGAGCCTCAAATAACAATGGGCCTCCAAGGGTTGGGTGACCTAAGGAGGCACGCACAGAACAAATGGACCTCAACCTTCGACCCTTCACAGGTGTCTCCCTGCCTTATCATGTAGGAATGCTTGATTGGGATGATTTTGGTATCCTATTTCACAACTTTCTAAGTTTCAATAAAAAAATGATGATGGGGAGTTATTTGGATTCTTATACCCAAAATTGTAACTTAGACTACCAAATTCTTTTGTGTTCCTCCTGTGGAGGTTAGATGTGGGTTGATTATGGTTTCTTTTAGGATGTGAGAGTGGGTTGTGAGGTTGGAGTCATGGGCCAATCTTTTTTATTAAAAATTTCATGCACACAAATATTTTTACTAAACAAATGAATCCCTTCTAATCCTCCCAGATTGCTTATGAGTGCGGGGAGAAGAGCATACTATGGTTTCAAGTATCTAATAAAAAAACTTTTGAATATGTGACGTGTTCAAGAAGTGATGGTGAGTGATGAATTTTAATAATTTAAGTGAGAAATTTTTTGGCATGTGGACATCGCTTGGTCCTTTACAGTTGTTTCTTACTACTAACTTACTAGATTTCAAAAACAATCCTTGCAAAAATTGACAAATCCCTAGGTAACTAGCACGGTGGACATGTGAGTCCTTACTTTTGAGCTTTAATCTATCTAGAATGTTTCTTAATCTAAGAAAGCTGTGAAACTATTCCTAGCTTGTGAACATGTGGGCATGTGTGGGCCCTTACAATTCTTTAAACTTCCTAAGTGATTTACTCTAAAAATTTGAAACTATCCTAAGATTTTGCACATGTGGGCATGTGTGAGCCCTTGAAAATCTTTGAGATTATGTTTCAAAAACAAGCTAAGAGGCATTGGTCTCTCCTAAAGATGGTTGATTTTAAAGGGAGATGGAGGTTTCTTCAAGCAATCTTTTTTTCTTATTTCCAAGATCACACTAGGGTGCGAGGAAAGAGCATACTCCGAGATTTTCCAAATAATATTCTAGTCCCAATTTTTATGTGATTTTTTGTAAAAGGAAAGCTTGCAATTATTGGAATTTCAAATGCTACACTTAAGCCATCCATGTGGCAACTAAGGAAATAAAAGATTTTATGGTTCTTTTTGATCCCCCTAGATGTCTATGTGTGACTAAGTATTAACTAAGATTGAATCAATGCATTCTTTTTGTGGCTTTTATAAAGTGCATAAATAAATCTAAACTACTGGATTTTTTTTTTTTTTTTTTTTTGGAATAGTCACGTGGATTCACGCGGGTTTGGGCTGAAAAGTTGCGCAGTCTGCGAGTGTTTTCGGTAAAAAATGTGCACGGTTATGCATGGTCAACACGTCTGTTCTCCCCAAACTTACACACACATAGATAAATGGCGGGATAGAAATTTAACTCGAGTTCTCTTGATCAACGGACCAATTACTGCATCTGAGGGTTGGACTAGGCCAATTTTGATTCCTGCAAACAAAAATAAGTGAGAAATAAATATTTAATAGCCTAATTGGGGAGGATTTTGATCCAAATCCCCAATATGGTTTCCAATCAGTTGGGTTATTTTTTCCACTTGGGTGAGCAAAAAGAGGTCCCTTAACTATCTAGTTAGGCTAGCAAGAAAACACAACAATTTGTTAGTTGATTAATGTCTCAACTAAAGATAAACAAGAAATAAACACCAAAGAAACACAATCTAAACTAAGCATGCATATAACATCAAACATAAATTTTCAAATGAGACAAAGGGATAACTACCAATGGCAATCGGTCTTCAGATTGATAACACCTAGGATAAAAATGGGACTTATGAGTCCCCTCTTCCTCCTTGGGAGGGATATCGAGTCCCTCATATACAAAGATTTCTCTCTTCTAACAATGGCTTGAAATGGAAATAAAATGGTGAAGAATTGATTGTTGGACTTCTCAAGAGGAGAGAAGTGAAACACTTGTTATGAATGCTCAAAGAGTTCTAGGAGAAATACGGCTTCTCTAAGACAAATTGAATGACATAACAATACTCAAAATTATTCTCTTTGTATGCACACCATGGTCATGTATTTATAGGACCAATAAAACATTTTTCTTCGCTTTCTCATAGTGTGAATGTGATCCCTTTGAAGGTACTTCCCATAATTTCAGTATTCCAAAGGAAATATTTCGGGCCGATCTGATGGTCTAGTCATGGTACACTTTAACTTGGAAGTGGTTGAGGCCCAACCAAATGCATTAATGTGACATTTCCGCAATCACATAGGTTCTTATGGAGACAGTAACTGGGTCCATGCAATGTGTGCATTCAACGTTGTGTTGGCTCACACAGATGTGCATGAGTAAGCCATGAGAAATTTGTGCTGAAATTCAATAAACATTTGGTTAGTTTTGCTTGTTGAATATGTTCTGTAAATGCTTGAGGTGTGCTAATTAATGTGTTGTGCTAGTATTGTATTCAACCATTTCTTGTATTGTGATGAGAAAATTTTCAGTTATAACTGTGAGGATTGGGTGTATTGTGTTATGAAACATGTCTTGCTCTTCTTATTGTCCTACCCATAGTGGTGTTTCTGTATCAATAAAAGGTTTTTCAAGGGGTAAAGAATAAGTATTTTATATGATTGTGATCCGGGTGGATATCGGTGGCCACCCACCTTTTTCAACTGGCTCAAAATATTTTTCTGGCAATTTTGTTAATTTACTATTTTTAGTAGTTTTTCGGGTCCTGAACTTCCGGAGCCGTTTTGAGGCCCTAAACGACGTTTTTGGGAAAATGGGGAGCAACATGGAAGCTCCTTTGATGTTGCTCACACAAAAATTGTAGTCATCGGATAGATATTTCTAACGAGGTATCGGGCGCCCCAAATGGAGATCGTATGCAAACGTTACACCCCCAGGAAGTTGACGTATCAACTACCACCATCAGGGCCCGCAAACCTTTTCGGATTTTCATCTTCCGGGGTTAGGGTTTTGGATTTTCCTTATGTTAAAAAGGCCCTTAGAGCCTCATTGTAATAATCATATTCTTACGGATGCGAGTATCCGTCACATCTCTTCTCAGAGATAAGCTGCCACCATTCTAGTGAGTCTCTGACTCTGTATTTTACAGTCTTTGTACATTTTTCGCTCATTAATAGAAAATTGTGTATTACTGTATCTCTATGTTTATGGTTGCATATCTGATACATTTATGTTATATTATTGGATATCCGCGATATCTCTGTGAAATTCTTTATTATATCTCCGCTCTCATTTTGTGCCGAAAATAATCCAGATCAGTGGTATCAGAGCAGGCTGCTCTTGATCATTTTTTTCAGTGCATGTCCTCGACAAAGTCCAAGTATAGAAAGTTGGGTCTCAAGCTTGTATCTCTTGAAGACAATCTCTCTCACACACCCAAGAAACCCTCCATGGTGAAAGAGAAGAAAAACGACGGAGCAGACGATCCTATCAATCTATTGCTTGAGCAAGCTCTCACGCGACAGAGGGATGAAATGATGGAGAAATTTTCCCACATCCTTCAACGCCTATCGATAACAACATGTGCATCTTCATCAAACAACCACTTTGGAGGCACCTCATGTACAAGTTAATTTTGATATTCCTGTATTTGAAGGACAGATAGATGCAGAAGCCCTAGACAAATGGTTAAACCTGCTAGAAGGTTATTTCTCTATTCACAATTTTTCGGACAGAGAAAATATCACCTTCGCATTCCTTAAAGCTCTCCCCCATGTCAAACATTGGTGGGGAACTTACTAGGAGAATATTTCCACAGAGGAGTCTAGAATATATGGGGCCGAGCCGACTTGGGATTTTTTTGTGGATGCAGTAAAGGAACAATATTACCCTATTGGAAACTATGAGGAAAAATACATGAGCTGGACCACACTGGGGAAAGAGAGGGGCCAAGCAGTTCCATAGTTCACCAATACCTTCCATACCTTATGCACCAATATGGGTATCAAAGACTCTGAGATACATCTGGATCTGAAATACTGCAGGGCTCTGCACAGATACATCCAAACTGAAATGGATTTTCTGGACATCTCATCACTCGGTTCTGCTTATTGATATGCTGTTAAAATCAAGCAGAAGTTTAAACACCAGAAAAAACGGGATTTTGGATCTTCAAATCCACAATAACCAAAGTATGAGAAAGACGACCCTAACAAACAACTTCCTGAAAACTAGTCTAAGCCACAGGAAAAGAAGGGGCACGGGAAGACAAAGAAGGACACTGGAAAATGGTATGATTTCCACAAAATCCCTTGGCACAACACCGAGGAATGTCACTCAAAACAGTCATTGGTGGATGATATCAAATACAAGGAGTCGAACCCTGATTCATAATCTGATTATGAAAATACTGGTAAAAGACAGATCATCGACGCAGACCCCACTGCTATTGTTGCGACCGCAGCAATTCAACCAAAAGAACCAACAGGTCCTGAAGAGGGGGAGTGAATTTTTCATTCATAGATGTGGGTGAAGGGGACCCCATTGCATTTTATTGTTTATAGTGGAAGCCATAAGAACCTCATCTCAGCAAAGGTCATCAAACAGTTGGGATTGTCGACAACACCACACCCGCAACCATACAACATCGGGTGGCTTCGCCAAGGATGAGATCTTTGTGTCAACCAATAGTGTCGATTGTCATACGACATCCATCCCTTCAAGGATGAGGTATTATGTGATGTTGCCCCACTAGATGTCTATGATGTTCTCTTGGGCCAACCATATATGTGGAGACGCCATGCTGTTTATGAGTCTTGACCCCACATTGTCATTGTTTCTCTAGGGGTCATCTCTATAGAATACTAGAGGTAGTTCTGACTATTGTTCCACCTAAACAATGCTGCAAGGCAGCATCTCATACTACAAAATTTAGCTTCTTCACAATCTTTTCAAAAGGGGAACAAAAGGACACTGCAACCACTATAGCCTCGGCCCAAGCACCTTCTATCCAACAGAAGCAGGTTGACAAGGTTGCAGAAAAAAACAAAGATTCCTTCTACACACTCTCCTCTCATGTAGCTCAACTTATTGAACAACCTCAGCCTGAACAGGTTCATGACAGACTTCCACAAACTGAGCAGTGTGACGTCTCCAACAAGGCAAGCAACTCACCAAGATTCAGATTCAACAAACGCTTTTTCCTCTCCCTCGGGCACTCAACACAATGCAGACCATTGCTTCTTAAGGAGGGAGGATTGATCCAAGTGGATATCAATGGCCATCCACCTTTTTCAACTAGCTCAAAACAATTTTCTGGCAATTTTGGTAATTTACTATTTTTAGCAATTTTTCAGGTCCTGAACTTCTGGAGCCGTTTTGAGGCCCTAAACGACATTTTTTGGGAAAACGGGGAGCAACATGCAAGTTCCCTCAATGTTGCTCACACAAAAATTGTATTCCTCAGATTGATCTTTCTAACGAGGTATCGAGCTCCCCAAACAAAGATTGTATGCAAAAGTTACGCCCCCACGAAGTTGACGTATCAACTACCTCCATCGGGGCCTGGAAACCTTTTGGATTTTCATCTTCCGGGGTTAGGGTTTTGGATTTTCCTTATGTTAAAAATGCCCTTAGAGCCTCATTATAATAATCATCTTCTTACAGATGTGAGTATCCATCACATCTCTTCTCAGAGATAAGCTGCCACCATTCTAGCGAGTCTTTGACTATGTATTTAACAATCTTTGTACATTTTCACTCATTAATAGAAAATTGTGTATTATTGTATCTCTGTGTTTATGGTTGCATCTCTGATACATTTATGTTATATTATTGGATATCCGTGATATCTCTGGGAAATTCTTTATTATATCTCTGCTCTCATTTTGTGCCGAAAATATTCCGGATCATATTGACCAATTTTAATAGTCACATCCCTTGTTTTACGCTCTATATATGCATATATTGTGGCTAAACAAGGCCTCCCAAGTATGAGTGGATACCCATTAAGTTTTTCCTTGGTTTTTTTAACTATAAAGTCTGTTGGATATTCCCATGAATCAATTAATACTATGACATCTTCTAGCACTCCCTCTGGGTTGACAATAGATCTATCTATAAGTTGGAGGACAATGGGTGTGTTCCTTAACAATTTTGTGAAGTTTAAACTAATCATTGTGCCCTTGGTCATCACATTGATTAATTCCCCTAAATCTATCAAGGTGTTCCGGGATCAAGGTTTTATTGATGTATACATCTACCATAGGGCTTCCCAGGTTAGAGTACTTGGGAGTGAGTACTTTTCCTAACATAAAATTATCAAGTTGTTCTAGAACATTGATGGTAGGGGGATCTTTATTCTTTCTCTTAGGTCTTTTTATCTAGATTTCCTTAATGATTTTGTTGTAAATAGGGATAAGAGGAGGTAAAGGAGTTGTTACCGCCTTTCCTAAATGAAATTTTAACTCATTTAATTCCAAGGAATTTAATGAGTAGGATGGATAGTTTTCCATCTCATTATCGTAGTCTAGTTGAACATGTCTATTATTGGGGTCCAGTGTAAAGGTTAGGAAGACGTGTGGTTTTTTAGGTTTTGATCAATAGTGTTTTGTGTAGGAGGTGCAAACAAAACATGGTTTCTATTGTCCGTGAGGTCTCCAAGATTGTGGAGGATTAGGCCATTGGCATTAAGACTACTGTAAAGGCTAAAATGGAAAAAGTTGATATTGAGGATATTATCATTGTTGTGGTATTAAAATTTTCATTTGCCAATTTGGTTGGCCAGGGGTTGCCAAGTTGAAGGGGGAGTACACATTTGGTTATTATAAGTAGATTTGGAATATTGATGATGTTGGGTTGTTATATTCTTTGCAGTGAAAGTCTAGTCGAGGTGGATTGAATCACAATGAAAGTCAAAGGTCGAGGTGGTTCGACCGGGTAAATTCGAAGTTGAAGAAATTGACAACACGTCAAAGAGTTTGACAAGCGGGCACCTAGAAACTGACTAAATACCGAATGGAGGTCAACTGCTAATCCACTGGTAAACTGAATTAGAGTTGTCTGTAACAAAATCCCAAGATTCACGATATTTGTATCCAATTATATGCGAGGATATGTAACCATTTTTGGACGCCTTTCTTTAGGGTTTTTCCCACTATAAATCCTATAAATAAGGCATGTTGTAATGCTGTAAAAGAAAAAAATATTTAGAGAAATCATTTTATAAGTTGTTGGTCATGTAGATGTAAGTTGAATTAGCTACATGATTGTTCTTGTGTAAAACAAGAAGGTATGATGTCGACCGTGTCTTAGGTGCAGACGAAGGTTAGGCATGTAACCTTTTATTCTGAAGGAATAAGACAACAAGAGAGAAAAATTCTCAAGGAATGTTGGTTTTCCCATTTGGGTTTACAAGGTAAAATATTTGTATACTGTGTGTTTAATTTGTCATTTACTTTCTTGATTAAATCTTTCTTACTCTCTTATATTAGGTTTAGTGTGGAAGTTTTCTTCATTTCCTAACATGTGGTATCAGATCTTGGTTTAACAACCTTGGATCTGAGATAAACCCTAGGTTCAGTAAGAGTCGTAATTCAGAAATCCTTAAAGAGCGTTATTAAAGAATGACAAGTAGCTCGAGAATAGATATCGAAAAATTCAATGGCCATAAGTTTTAGCTTTGGAAGATTAAAAATGAAGATCTCCTTGTAGATCGAGAAAAATGGGAGAAACTTGAGTGAAGGGAAAGGAGTGCAATTCAACTTTGTCTTGCAGATTTGGTACTGCTAAATGTGTCAGGTGAAGATTCGTCCAAGAAACTGTGGGACAAGTTGGGGATCTTGACCAGTCAAAATCCCTAGTAAATAAGTTGTTCCTTAGAAAGAAACTGTATCTTCTGAGGATGGGTGAGGGAAGTTTGGTGAATAAGCATTTAAATTCATTTAATAATATAATAATCCAATTATCTATTGTGGATATTAAAATCACTAAGGAGAAATGTGTTATCCTATTATGTTCTTTTCCAGACTCTTGGGATAGCTTATTTGTGGCTATAAGGAGTAATTCAACCATATTAGCACTAGAATACATGGTTGCATCTCTCATGTCAGAAGAAATGAGAAGGAAGAACATGGAAGGATCGAACAAAGATGCATTAGTCGTAAGAGGTCAACTGGTTGATAGAGATAAAGGAAAATTCTCTGTTAGAAAGTCTAAGTCAAAGGGTAGATCTAAATCCACGGTTCAATCGACAAAAATAAGATGTTGGAAATGCGATAAAGCTGGTCATTACAAAAGGGATTGCAAGTCGACGGTAATAGAAGCCAATACAAGATCTGATGAGAATTAGTCGATTGAGAGAAAGATGACTCCAGATAAGGGAGGTGATGTGTACATGGTGTCGACCAGTACACAATTGGATCAAGATGTTTGGTTGATCGACTCAGAAGCATCCTATAATATGATACCACATAGCGAATGGTTCTACGAATATGAAAAATATGAAGGAGGATATGTGTTATTGGGAAATGACTCGACAAAAAAAATTGTCGAATGAGGAAGAGTTCGATTGACACTACGGGATGGGAGGAGTAAAACCCTTCCAAGTGTGATACACATTCTGGGTTTGGAAAGAAACCTGATATCTATCAGGAAGATGAGTGATGCATAGGTGCACACTCTATTTTAGAAGGATACGTGCAATATGGTCAGTGGTGCGATGGTCATAGTGAAAGGAGTTCAGATTGGAAACCTATACAAGTTATTAGGGAATGCCGACTCGACTAGACGAAACAACATCATTGTTCCTGAAATTGACTCGACTTCGACTAGAATCGACTCAACTCGACTTGGACTCAGTCGATTCAACTCGACTTGACAAGTCCTTGTCAAAACGACCTGACCATGCTATGGCATGAGAGGATGGGACATATTGGAGAAAGAGGAATTTGAGCTATGCACAACAAAGGCATGGTCAAAGATTTTCCTAAATGTAATTTCGAAGTCAACTTTTGTGAACATTGTATATATGGAAAACAAAGTCGGGTGAGGTTCCCATTTGAAGCGACAAGGGTAAAGGTGATTCTAGAATTGGTTCATAGTGATGTGTTTAGCCTTGTTTCAGTGCCTTCACTTGGTGTATCCATGTATTATGTCTCCATCATATATGATTTTTCTAGGAAGACATGGATATATTTCCCGAGGAAGAAATCATAGGTTTTTGAGAAATTCAAAGAATTTAAATCTCTTGTAGAAAACCAGACAGATAAGAAGATTAAGGTGTTGAGAACTAACAATGGTGGTGAATTTTGTGGAAAGGAATTTGATCAATTCTGCAAGTAGGGTGACATATCATACCAAAATACCACACCATATACCCCAAAATAAAATGGAGTTGCTGAGAGAATGAACAAAATATTGATGGACAAGGCAAGGATCATTCTCAGTGGTGTTGGGCTCACATAAGAATTTTGGGTAGAGGCAGTCAACACTGCAAAATATCTAGTGAATATGTCTCCTTCATTGGCGCTAGTCGATACGACTCCAAATGAGGTATGGTTAGATAAGAATCCTTTGGTTTCATATCTCAAAGTATTTGATTGTGATGCATTTGTGCATGTTCCTAAGGAAAAGAGGAGAAAGATAGACACGAAGGTAATCAAGTGTATTTTCATTGGATACAAAGAAGGAATGAAATGATATAAACTCTAGGATCCTGTTGTAATGTCCCCAAATAGGCTAGGGGAAGATATTATGTTTCTGTCCTCAAAATTACTGTTCCTTCTTAAATGAATGTGTTGTTAACTTCTTATAGGATAACTTACTCAATGAGAAATACTATCAAATAGATAACAAGCATTTATTACACAATATTAGAGAAGATAACCATGGCATATTATTATGGATGGGAACCCCCAAATTAGTACAATGATAACTAATGGCTGTAATCAATGGCAGAATATTACTAGAATACAAACTAATGGCTGTCAGGAAGCATCACAATCTACTACAAAAACAACACAAGAAACCTAGAATGATGCCAATCTATGAATCCCGAGGCTCTCCAATCCCTACACTGCTATGCTCTAGTGACGCCCGTTCTACAGGCGGTTCTCAACCTATTCAGAACATCTCACATACCCGATCTATTGCAAACCCCCAATCTACAGGGGTCCTCACGGGACACCTGTGGGGTGTCTCGTGGAGCCTCATAGGATGACCCTTTTTTAACCCATGGGGGAGCCTCTGACTATTGCTGCACAAAACCCTCTGGTGCTGACAGATACGGTGACTGGTCTTCTCCTGAAAATTCCCACAAACTCCCTATGCGAATTGATAAGTTTCCAAACTCTCTCTGGAATGGGACCAAGCTCCACAATGAAATCAAATGAGGACTTCAGATGAATCTTCCTCTATGTCTATCTAGGGTGGATATTTCACCACCGAAACTAAACCTGCAATGGAAGGGTTTTTCTCAAAACCCCAATAAAAACGATGGCTACAAGACTACTCAATAAGATATTAAATAATAATGCCAAGGGGAAGGGTTTCTCCTCTATTTATCCTTCCTTTGGATCTTCCAGATGTTTCCCCCATTTTGACCAAATTGAATCTTTTCACTCCGACTCCATTTAAATACAAATGTTTATTTTATTTAATGTCACTTTTAGGGCTTGTCAATATTTTACCTAGTGACACCTCCTTAACTCCCTTTTTTCCTTGTTGAATAAGCCCATGGGATTCCTATAGGCTACTGAGTCACCCCCATCATGATCAATTGGAAAGGGACATTACATTCCTCCCTTCCCAATATTTTTTTTCCTCAAGCAATGCCATATCAGGGTGTTGTAATATTTTCTCCCCTTCCCAAGTAGCATCTTTCGTGGACAATCTTCTCCATACAACCAAATACTCTAGAATGACCCTGCTTCTAAGTCTCTGTTCCCTGACATCAACTATCCTCTTGGGAGCTAGAACCAACTGTCCTTGTTCATCTAGTGGAGGAATATCTTCCAAAGCGGTGACTTGTTGTCCCAATGCCTTCTAGAGGCATGATACATGGAAGGTATTATGGATCCTGCTACCCTCTAGTAGTTATAGATCGTATGCTACTTACCCAACCCTCCTAATCACCTTGTAGGGACCATAAAATCAAGGCTTAAGATTATATGCACCACTCCTCTTCAATGACGACTGTCGGTATGACTGTAATATGAGAAAGACTCGATCTCCAACCTTAAAGCTGTGTTCTATCCTGTGTCTGTTTGCATACATTTTCTACTGATTTTGAGAGGCTTGCAGATTTTCCTTTAGGACTCTTAATATATCCCGACTTTCCTGTAACTGGTCCTTATCCTTAAGATCTCTTCTCTCTCCGAATGCTAAATCCAAAAAAGATGAAGGATCATATCCATACAATGCCCTAAATGGGCTCATCCTGATGGATATGTGATGAGTGGTGTTGTAGCAATGATCACCGAGATGCAACCATTTTATCTATGCTCGTTGTTGCCATGACACATAGTTCCTCATGTACCCATCGATCCATTTGTTTACCATATCAGTTTTCTTGTCTATCTGAGGATGATAGCTAGTGCTAGGTATCAACTCTGTCCCAGATAACCTGAACAAATCCTACCAAAACAAATTGACAAACCTGCTATCCTGGTCACTAACTATGTTCCTTGGAAGGCCATGGAGTCTGAACATCTCCCTGAAGAATAGATCTACTACCTGAGATGCACTGTACTCTGTAGGAATAGAAAATAAGTGCACATATTTAGTCAACCAATCTACTACTACGTAAATACAATCACTGACCTTCACCTTTGGTAATCTTGTGATGAAATCCATGGATATGCTTTCCCTTTTATGTTATGGGATCAATAAGGGTTGGAGCAGTCCTGCAGGATGTGTGAAATATGACTTGTTCTACTGGACATTCATGCATTCCCTCACACGATGAAGTACATCCCCTTTGAGACCCTTTCATGAGAATCTCTCCCTAACCTGCATGTAGGTCTTTAGATACCCCTGGTGCCCTACTAGTGGTGCATCATGTGTTGTCCTCAAAATCGTATTCTTGAGTGTGGAATCAGGGA
>ML832847.1:0-30536 GCA_009831015.1 Picea engelmannii
CCTGCTGTCATCATAATTGCACAGAATCCCTGCAGCAGAATTAAGTTATAAACAAATATCCAATACCCCATGTGAATGAATCTTAGAAAGGTGCCCCATTATGTAAATATCTCTTGGCATTTGTTATAAGTCATCAATATGTTAATTGCACAGAATCCCTGCAGCAGAATTAAGTTATAAACAAATATCCAATACCCCATGTGAATGAATCTTAGAAAGGTGCCCCATTATGTAAATATCTCTTGGCATTTGTTATAAGTCATCAATATGTTTCTTTTGGATAGTCCTGTGAGACAGCGCGGTTGGTAATGACAAGTACCTTTCTCCAAGTGTTGGGAGGAGGTCTTGAGGTCAAATCCGGCTGGGTCTCCGGGACGAATTGTAATGGCTACTTGTGATGTAAATGATTTATATCTCTAATATAAATCGAGTTAATTTCTCGTTGGAAAAATGTTTCTTTTGGATAATTTAATAATAATATAGATTTCTGATTTCTTAGTATTTGTTAAAGAGATGATTTCAACATTTTTTTTGATAATTTTTTATTGTTTAAATTATATTTCTAAATGTAAAAATAGATTCAATTTGTTAAAAAATTTCTGAAACATTTTAAGATTATATAAAATAAACCATTCAAATCTACAAATCTAACAATTTATAATTAAATTTCTAACAAAATTTAAAAAAATCAAAATTAAAAACAATTAAACTACAACATTTAATTAATTAAATAATAATACAAATAAATGAACTCATCTACGTTTTTCTCTTATAAATTTTTAATAATAATAGTTCTAAGACAAAAGAAACATGCTCGAAAGCTCTTACTCTTACATCTGTCAAATCACAGGTCACTCCAGTGGGATACAACATGATCCAAAGAGCAAACACTATGAGATTGATTTCGTTGAAAGAGAAACCATGAGGCCCCGCTTATTATGCCCAAAGGGGTACATTTATTGACTATGGGCACATTTAATAGGTTTTTAGTGCTTAATCAGTTTTGTATGGACAAGATTAAATATTGATGGAATATTTTTAATAGTGTCAATAAATCAATGGTTGTGATTTCAACCACTAACTTCCTCACTATTATAAATACATCAATTTACATGTTTATTTTTTTACTTTTACTTAATCATATTTAAAATTTACTATGGTAGCTAGGTCAACCTAAACCTTTGGCCTTCACCAACCACATTCTGGACACACTGCCTCCTTCTAGCCAACTCCTTCTGTCCACCTCTGGACCGTTTCTCTTTCCCAACGATTCAAGTTTTGCAAGCTGCCCTTTCGGCATTTACCAGCCACAAATTTGTGGCTGTGCTAATATAATATATTTCACAAACTTGCAATAAAACTAACGAGAGTGGGCCCCTTGCCCAACACCAATAGGTTTCAGTTAGAAAGCCTAATAATTTCGTTCAATCCATTATTTAGTGGTTTGACTTTTTTTTTTTAACTATTTTCTCGAATCGATAATGGACTAACTTTTCAAAAACACCATAAAATCGACTGAATATCTTTCACATCGATCAAATCGTGATGACCAGCTGGCTAAACTTTTTTTTGTGGGCAATTAATATTTAGTAGTAGTGGTTTAAACTTCTACTTTTTGGTTGTTTTTGGTAATTTTTTTCGTTTGATTTTGTTCTAAATCCTATGATGAATAGTTAAATTTGCAGATTTGAGTGGCTAAGTTTGTATAATCCGAGTATTCCAGGAATTTTTCAGTAGGTTAAATCTATTTATGCATTCATAAATGCAATTTAAATAACAAAAAATAATGATTTTGTCCAAATTTATATCACCTTCCAAAAAACCCAAAAGATAAAACTCCAATCTGCTAAAGACGCAGGTGGATTATAAATCCTCCATCTAAATTGTTTTTAAGTCCCATAACCTATAATCCACCTCCTACCCCATTCAATATCATTTAATATTAGATAATATACTACATAGTAAGCCAGTAGGTTGAATATTAACTGACAGCCTTTTTGTGAAGAGCAACTTTTTCCTAATGCCTGTGCATAATCAATTTTTTTTTTTTAATTTTAAAAGATTAAATATTTTTATCCATAGTTATGATAACAATAATATTAATCCAAATGCATCCAATATATGTATCAGTTTATTATAAAACCCAATTGTGTTAAGCCTTTGGTGGTTATAATTGTGTTCAGCCTTTGGTAAGTTTATATTTTTGTTTAATGTAAATTTTAATTAATTTATTGAAATCTCAAAAAGACTCGGATTAAAAGTTATTATAAATTTCTAACCTATGTTTTAGGGATAGTTACAGTGTTTATTGTTGACAATTTGGTCTTAACAAGCTATGCCATTTAATGTGAACAACTTGGCTAGAAAACTATAATTCAATACAGCTCTATTTTCGATACATTTCTGAACTCAAGTATGCCGTCGTCACTTTCAAACTTCAATGGCTGCAGGTATTGTCGGTGGGCGTAGGCTCAAGTCCATACGAAATGGACCTTTTCCGTCAACCCTTTGTCGGCAGCCCGATCACCTCCGAGCCCCGGTCGGCTACCCGTCCCATCTCGCGGCCACACATCTCATGAGCATCATCCCATACCATCCATACATCATCCACATCTCGTTTAGTGCATTCAACTCCCGCCATCAATTCACCACCCACCTCTCATTCATTCTTGCGTCTAGCCTCACACCTGAATCCGCTGCGCCCGTCTCAATCCTCTGCTTTTGAAGTGTTCGTTAGAGTATTATGCAAGTCATTCTAGTAGTTCAAACAATCGTTTCCTCGCCAGGACGTTCAAGCATTTTAGTATTGGTGGAAAGAACGTGCAAGCATTTTACTAATTTTACTATTGGTGGAAAGATTGGTTCAGACACATCGTTTTAAAAAATTGGTAAGTGCGTCAAACTGTAAACTGCATGTGTTCACAGAAATATTTTGCAGTGTAATTAGAGAAATGGCTTTCTTGAAAAAGATTTTGTCTGCAATAGCCCCTGTAGATGGTTCTAGTGATTTGAAGACTCTGGTTGATTTGTTTTATCCCAGGGTTCTTGTGCATTATTCCCACCCATTATTTGAAGACTCTTTGTTTTATCGAATTTGGGTTATTGTGCATTATTCCCACCCATCATTTTACTTGCCAAACTCCAAAAATGTCAAAATTAGATTGCAATTTTTTTGCTAATCAGATTCCGGCAAAAATGGAGCGTTTAATCGATACACTACGCCCAAGACTGTGATCCGGCCGGTTACAAATGAGCGTCTCCATCAATCCATGTTGATGGGATGGTTAATTGCTATAGGACCTTGAATTTTTCAGCCACCCAACTCAGTGAACTGTGAATGCTCTTTATGACATTATCCAACCCTTCCAACTCTTGTATGTATATCACACCCCTGTAGTCCTTGGTGGGTGGACTGACATGCCTATGAGCGTCTGAAATAGTTTGTCTGCAATAGCACCTGTAGTCCTTGGCGGGTGGACTGACATGCCTTTGTCTTCACTGCTGATTCGCTGAAGCACTACCCATTGACTTGAATTATAATATTGATAACATATAACTGAAGATTCCTGAAATACTCTCTATTCATCATGTTGTCCATCCTTGGTATTTGAAAATTATCTCTGTTTTTTTCACTATTGAAGCCTTTTTACCATGTGTACGGTAACATGTTTCTCTCATTCTGTATCAAGATTACTGGTTCTTAATATGGGCATGTTCTTGGCAGAGGGAACTCTTATCTTAGCTGTCTTCAACCGGCTGGTAAGTTTCTACCTTTTGCCAGGTTTCAGCAGCCAATGAGAAATAATGACAAGTGAGTTGGCAAAAGAAATTTGCTGGATGGTCCTCACCTCTATGTCTAAGCAATCGTGTATCCAAGGATTTTAGGAGCACATCATGGAAGACACTCATACCACCTGGATTATCCAAGTTGTCATTTGTTTCAACTTGCTATAGCTGTGCTGCTAAACCATGTATGCCACAATCCTTTTACATGCCAAATTGATTCATTTATTTTCTGAAAGTCTATTCAAGTTGTCATTTGTTTCAACTTGCTATAGGTGTGCTGCTAAACCATGTATGCCACAATCCTTTTACATGCCAAATTGATTCATTTATTTTCTGAAAGTCTATTGTTATTTACAAATCATGCCTCCCCTTACGCATGAAGACACTCATACCACCTGGATTATCCAAGTTGTCATTTGTTTCAACTTGCTATAGCTGTGCTGCTAAACCATGGATGCCACAATCCTTTTACATGCCAAATTGATTCATTTATTTTCTGAAAGTCTATTCAAGTTGTCATTTGTTTCAACTTGCTATAGCTGTGCTGCTAAACCATGTATGCCACAATCCTTTTACACGCCAAATTGATTCATTTATTTTCTGAAAGTCTATTGTTATTTACAAATCATGCCTGCCCTTATGCATAAGAATACGTACTAGTTTTTAGTGTCTTATAGTGTTTGCATTCATTCATGAAACTAGTTTGCATAGTAAATGCATCCTTTCACTAGAGTTACAAGTGCATGAAATTCAATCTTATATGATTAATTTGGTCCAAATCTTATTTTCCCTTCCCAACTTCAGCACAAACCCAAATATAGTACTTAATGAAAGCTCTTGCCAGCCATTGTTTGTGATTTTTCTGTTGGAAAAAGAGAGGATGTCTAAAAGTATTTATAATAGAAGACATTCAAATAGGGTTGACCCTTATTGCCCAAAAAAATTGGTTAAATAAGTTTCATGTTATGTGAAATTTGTTCTTGTTTGATCCGCACATTTGCAATCATAAGATGCAATTGTTTTTTATGTGAAAATATGATTGTATGTTCATAAAATAAGAAAAAAATGAGCATTCTAATTTATGACGCACGCACTTATATAGACATTTTTTCTGGTCATTAAACTCCTCTTGATTGGGAGAGGGTACCTAACTTCTTACAAGATATCATCATTACAAACAGAGGATATTGACATAACTTTAATTGACATAACGGAAAACCCTAACGGACAACACTCTGGAACGGCATGATTCTGATACAGAACTTAATCTATGAAGCAGTGAAAAGCGACCCCCAAATTTGCCTAAATATTCTCATAAGAGTAATTTTCAAGGTTGGAGTCTGTAGAGTGTGGTCTAGCAACAAGGTGATCAGGCTTGTGTCAACACAAAGATCCAAGTTTAAAACCCCAAGTGAATGTTGATAAGGCCAAGTGCAAGTCCAGGGTGACTTTGATGATATAGCTAGTCCCCTCATAGCCCAACAACTTAGCTAAAGGGATTTTATAAGAAGTATTTTCCAAAAATAAATCAAAGTTGGACTGACTCTAGCAATTTGCTTTAATTCAAACCTATATCAAGTGGCCCTTCCTATATCAGGTTTAAATTTAATGTCAAATAATTTAGACTGGCATACGTTTATGATGTTTCGCCCTTTTTTAAGAACGGCTACAACCATGGTTTTTAAGTTTTTCTTACTCGAAGGCAGTGCTTCCAATTTCCTGTGAAGAAAGCCCTAACAAAACAACAATGAAATACTTTAATATAGATCAAATTATGATAGCCACATGTTAAAGACCTTCCGTTGCTGTAAAGAAAATCCTTAACACGGACCTTACTCAAATTTTGGCTTATCTTCTATTAGAATTGCTTGAGAGGCCAGTGAATAACGCAGTTACTAAAATAACATTTATTTTCATTGAGCAAGCATTGGAAATTGGTCCTTGCTCTCGTTGAATAAGCTAATTAATACTCTAATTTCTTTGATTTTCACAATTCCCACTGTTTATCTATTTCTATTGAAAAATTAATTTCAGTTTTTATATATTAATGTCCAATAGGTAAAACGACAGAGCGCGAAATCAAATAAGAGATGTTAAAGGAAGGATATATTAAGTACAATAAGACTCAAATTTCTTTGTTTTTTCACAATTTCCACGGTTAATCTATTTTTATTTAAAATTTAATTTAATATGTTTTCAATTTTATTATATATTAATGTTGGTAAGTGAAGCTGAGGATCAAAAAGGCATAGGCTAAAGGCCAAACCAAATGAACCTTTTTCGACAGCCCTTTTCTGTGTCCGGACTCCCGTCGTCAATCATGTCAGAGCTCCGGTCGGCTACCCATCGCATCTCCCGGCAGAGACCCTTCCGGCGGTCGGCAACCATGCTCGGGAAACGACAACCTTCGTCCCATCTCGCGACATTTTCCTGCATTCAACGCCCACCATCAATTCGTTACCTACCTCCCATTCATTCTTACGTACCGCCTCGCACCTGAACCCGCTCACACCCATCTCATTCCTCTGCCTCTGAACTGAACGACTGTGAACGACATTCCTCTTCCTCTGAATGATACATTGGACTGTGAGCAACTGACGAGAAAGACAACTTTCTTCATAGGCCAGTTTGACAACGCGTCTGGATGAATAAGAGGAACCGGTTAGTAAGAGTGAAGACATCGGGCATGCTGCTGTAGAGATCTATTTGATCACCAAATCAAGCAAGCTTCAGATTACTCACATATCTCATGTAAGCTTTCTTTTGTCATTAATCTATGGAATGTTCAAATCATTAATGGAGGTGGTGCCCTTTTGTGGTGCCTTCAAGCTTGTCGAAGCACTGGAGAACGTAGGCATCGATGGCATACTCCTCTCCAAATACATGTTCTCCGAATCCATTCAAATAGAGAAGGATGGGGACCTGATATGTCCACACACCGGCAGATACCTCTCTTTGCTTTGCCTGAGCCCTACTAATTCCGCATGCCCTCCTCCGATCATTTCCTCCATCAGCCAATAGTTTCCAAACCCTCTCTTCAATGTCTCGTAAACGAAGATGATCACTCTCTCGTATTCACATTTATGGGCGCAAACACTATTAGTATCACTATCCAGGGGAAGATTACCCATTTTCTTGATCATTTTTTCCTTCTTTGCGCGCCCCATGCTCATGTTGACGGTGTTGCAGCTCATTTGGAAATCGACCTGAACTAGCAGGAGAATCCCAGTGGGTATAAATAAATGAAAAGATGCAAGGAAAAAAACGTATTTATGTATAACTCCTTTGCTATTTGAAATTCACGAATCATGCCATTATCACACAAATAAATCATAGCAAATCGATGGAGACAGGTTTTTGTGTGGCCTCAAATCATAGAAAATATTAATAAACCATTACATTGACTTGTGTGGCCTCAACTAGTATATGTGGACCGGTATGACCCAAAGGAGGCTCATCTCATATATCATAGTCTTGTCATGTAATATGTTATTCTAGGAGCACAACACTTTCGAGGTCTGCACTGGTCAGGATAAGTTATTTAACATTAAATTGTGTAATGAAATTGAAAATTGGATGCAGATGCAGGAAATTCAAAATTAAACTAGATAGGTTATATCAATAAACCGGATGGATGTGTATGGTGTAGACAGATAGTCTCCTATGCAATGCCACAAAACATCATACTGTGCAAATGAACAAAACAACACACTTGGAAATGGAAACACACGAAGCTAGAGTATCTCACTGTGTTTATTTTGAGGAAACAATCTAAGTGAGTTTATCAATGCTTTTATTTTTGTGTCAGTGGTATTTATTTTTTTATTTGTGTTGGTAACATGAAAATTAATAAAACAAAGTCTCCACAACTCATGTCTTATTATATCATGATTATAGTTTGTTAGAGTTTGGCAGTGCCTCACAATAAGGTTTCAAATTCATGGTGAATCCATTGCAATACCAAGAAAAATACCTTGTTTTATTATATGCCAAAAAGGGATAACAACTTGAGTTACCAGAACAACTTCCTTTTATAGACAATTATTTGTCATTTGTGAATGACATGCTAATACCATGTTGGATAGAAATCTGAGTTTATAATAGATAATTAGTGTGTGTGCAACAGAGTTGAAGTTAGGCCTTACCCAAGGATTATTCCATCCTTCCATTAACTCCAAGACAATAAATTTGCAGTGGTATCGGATAAGAAAGCTAATAACAACGCCCCTTATAATGATCTCAATAATATGGGATATAAGAGGCAGGCTAACTTTTGAAGATTACATACCTATTTTGAAGCTTCTAGGAAAGCCATTAACTCATGTGCAATGATAATATATTGTATTTCTAGTTGTAGCTAGATTGAATCATGGTTAATATATTATAATAAAGTTGCGACAAAGTGAGGAATAATTTGAGAGGGTGAATCTAGAATGCTTTACATGGAATGCACTAAATGTCTATTCTTGTATGTTTTGAGGTGAAATCCCCTCTAATCCTTTTTGTATGGGTCCTCATATTGAGTCCTTGTTTTGAGGCTAAGGAAACATTGGAGTATGCTTCCATATTTTCTAGTAAATGTTGAAGTGAGAAGTGCTACAAGCTAACAATCATGAACAACTTGAACGTTCTATAAGAGCTTCTCCTACACTTTGAACTGTAATTCTCATTCAAGACATAAGGCACAGTTTTTGAAACGTATATTAATCTAAGGTCTTCTACAAGAAGAAATGTGTCATTGCATGGGAAATAGTACCACAATTTCGAAACTCAATAAATTAGTCTATTGTTCTAACTTGAACACTGTTGCAAAGAAATACAAGGCATAATTGAATTGCACCGAATCAACTAAGATCAATCGATTTAGAGTTTACCTCAACTTAAATTTGAAGATATTAAGCATACTAACATCCTAGCTTGTTGCGAGTGAATCGAAGGAACATCTATGGAACATTACAAGAGGAGGCATGGAAAAGAGACCATTCTTGAAGCTAGGTCAGACAAAGGAGGGGAAGGCCCCATTTACAATGACACCGCATGCATCCTGGAAAACGATGTGGCATATAAATGGGGAGAAATTTACTAGATGTTCCACCGAGATTCCTATCCCGAGGTATCAAATGATGATCGAGATTTGGGTGTCTACCACGCTCTAAAAAGGTCTCGAATTTATCATATAGCTACACATCCCGAGTGTTTCCGTGTGCAGATGTTATTTATTGGATCATCCATCGAACTGATATTGACAATAGACTGATAAAATATACTGAAGGAAAAGCTATTGCATCATTCCAGGCCTCAACTATACATGCATGCTATAAGCTTCTTACTTAAGAGATTCAACTCACAGATGAATGGATGTTGAAATGTAATTTAGATTGCAAAGAAGCAATTAAGAACTGGTGGGCTCCAAGTGTAAGTTTTAGATCAAGATCCGGAGATTATACCACAAAAATGCTCAGAACCCCTTATAGATATGTTGTAGCCCTTATGTGCAGGCTTTATGGAGAAGAAAACACTTGAACATTCAAGGAATCATGGGTTCCCTTGCTACACACTATCACAACTACTAGTCATATATTTAACTGGGCGACTGTCATCTCAACCAACCTTGAAAAGTCCATATCAGTAGTAAAACATGCAGTGTCAATGAAGCAACTGCATTTCCACGTGTCATCCTACATGTTGGATATGGTCTGCCAAACACATGCTTACCAAAGAATGGGTTGGAGATGGAAAAATAGTGACCTCCCTATTTATGTCTATTGTCAGGACTTGTGGGAGCATAAATATCGAGTGCACTATCAAAAGATTTGCGACCACTTCTTAATTTTGTTGTTCCAATTGTTATTTTGCGCCCAAACACCATGCATGCCAGAGAAAGCAATGGAAGCTATCAGCGAAATGGTGATTGGTTTGTACTTGATTATTCAATTACATTAGAAATTTTTTCTTTTAAGAGAATTGAAATGATCTCCTCTTATCATAAGATTTGGACTTCCTATCTACAAAATCAAGGTCAGGGAGGAGAATAAATTTCCAATTTTGTAATGTATTGTGCTAATGTACTATTAAGATGATTAGTTATATACCCAAGAGCACTCAACAAAAATGGCTCTTACTTTTTGTAATTTTGGAGAACTACATACTGAAATTTTAATGAAAAGAAGACCTCGGGGCCATTTTTGTAGGGGAAGTGAGTTAGCGTTGTGTGATGTACTTGTTGAATTGTTTCTAGTTTGTGATTTTCCATCTTTACTACTGTAAAGTTATATTAGCCATATGCCAAAATATTCTTTTGTGAGTTTCCATGGCTTTACTTAGACTTAGACCTACTAATTCTACATGGGGTGTCATTCTGCATGAAAAAACATTCTTATTGTAGTAGTTGATTATTTTGACTTGTATTTACTAAGATAAATACATGATTATTTTTGTAGGTTTTTTTGTTGTTGCAAAAGTCGGATAAAAATCACAAGTTTGAATAATATGGCCATAGTACAGGTTTTTATTTTCTCTAAACAATTTATGTTTTGATTATTTATTTATTTACTAGATAGATAACATGGTCTTATTAGTGATGTGTATTGCATGAACTAAATATATCACTGTGTAACTATTTAAGGAGGATTCAAATTATAGAGTTCTTAAGGAAAACAGTGGGCCCAACTACTTTTATTGTTTGGCCAGTGAACGCAATGGTCTACGACGTACCAAGTGTTCTACATTTAATAAACATATAAAATAAGTACATTCTTGGGGACCCATAACATTGCATGTTGGCGCGCCACGTGGCTTTCGGTACAAGCTTAGATCTGAATCCAAATTGAAAATAGATCGTTAACAAAAAAATTACGACATTGAATATCGTTATAAGAATAATAGAAAGGTTGTTGAGACCACTTCCATTCGAAAAGAGGTTCAAAATGTGGTATGTTATTTTTTTAATGAAATTTTATTTTCAGATATTTTCATTAAATTATGCTTTACTGATGTGTTCATTTTGTTTTCATGTTATAGGGGGTGAAGTGTTCTCAAGAGTTGAGTGAAAATGGTTTGGAACGTGTGAGAAGACGTGTTTATAAATACGACGATCAATCAAAGGAAAAAAAATATGCATTAAAAAAAATGTTCGCAAGAAAATCATTAAGGATAAAAATTGGAGTATGCTACATAAAATGTTTAATGAGACACCACCCATAAGAGCTATTCAAATTTGTATTTTTTTTTTGTTGGATATGAATTCAATACTACATGGTATTTAATAAAATCACTTTTTTTTAACATGTTTTTCTTGCAACAAAAATTTTTGTCTACCTCCTCCCAATGTAAAGAGGATGATACCTTATCTATTGAAGAGTCACCCACTGTACATTTTGTAATATACCACATGTTTTGTTACATAATTCTACAAAAAATTAAATGAAAACCCCTTTTATTGACATATTTTTTGACAATGGATGTATTTATTTGAATATATGCAGGGAAATATTGTATCTATTGGTGATCCATCTTCATCAGATATGGAGGAAAGGGTGGATGAAGGTGTTAAATATGGGAAATGAATGAGTCAAATTCATATTGTTGGAGAAAATGTTGTAACTCCTTTTAATTCACCAAAGTAAAGTTTGATACTTTTGCTGACCATATTTCAAATTCATTATATGACAAGACACCAGGCGTCGTCGTTGAAGAAAATCAGATATTTGATAGTATTGACACCATTCATTGTTTCATACAAAGTTCAAAGACATTGTATGATAAGACACTAAACACCATCGCTGAAGAAAACGATAAATTCCATACTAATGACACTATTCAGTGTTCCTATGGGAAACGCTATAGGCCAATATTTGATATGACACCAGATAGTGTTCCCTTAGGCCCACCAACTTTTGATAGGACTCCCATGGGATTAGATGATCCATTTGATATTTCAGTGAATTTGCATCCATCTTCTTATAAATGTGGTGAAGATCCAAGAAAAAATGTCTTTGATGGAAAATAAACAACTGTGTTTATTGAAGACGATCGCAATGATGGAGAGGACATAACTATGGTAAGTCATGGAGAGGTAAAAAATGTGGTAAATGAGGGTGATATTAGAGAATCATCTATGTTGGAAAAAACAAATACACGCAGTAGGGGTCGCAAAATGATCTTTCTCACCCCAAATGAAGCAAAGGTTGGGAAATCCAATTATCGTCACCCATCATTCTATTCACAATATATTGCCCAAACTAAGAGGACACACACATGCACTATAAATAAAAATAGGTGTGAAATCTTCTTTTCAATAGTTTATAATATCTATCGAGTTTTTCACATTTAAATATATTGTTTTTTGTTGATGGATTATAATATCTATACTATGTTTAAAATGAAGTTATTTTTCTGTATTCAAGTATGTTTTATGTTTCTTTGATAGGTAACACTTGCAACGACCACACTCATATCCTCATCTCTTCTTTTAGGGGATACCTACAGAGAATGTTTATGAAGGATGTTCCATCCTTCATATTTGGAGTACTTGCTTGGCTTTTCTTGGGAGTCGCTAACACTGATAGTCTTCTCTTTCATGATGAGTTTACATAGTATACAAAACAGTACCCTAAGAACTTTAGATATGATACTCCATTGAGTAAAGAGCATAAGAACAAAAGAGAGGGCAAGATGCATATACAATACAAGGTTCAATACAGTGATGAAATTTTTGAGCTTTTGGATAAGAAAGCTCATATCTACTTTTGTGTATTGAAGGGCATGATGCCTGGAATTCAATATACCTTAAAAAGAGTTGCAGAAGAGAGACGACAAAGTTGGGATGAGAGATTTCCACTACTTAAGAAGAATAAGCAGTGGCATGTAGAAGTTTATTAGTCATTTTGCAGAGCTTAACTTCATCCTCTTGGGGAAATCTCCATTAATCCTAGCTTAACCATAGGTCTAGAAGAGAATCATAAGTCGCAGGCATTGAAATGGGCATATAGTTTCAAAGAAATAGTATGATCTCATGTGTGAGCCATAGAACCTAAATTGGCTAATGAATATGTCAATTACATCTGTACCTAGTGAAGATAGATTTTATACAACGTAATTATTTTACCAGGGAATCAGGCGAGATCCTGGAGCTTAGAATGCTGCGTGAGAGCTCTCATTTCAAAGATCTTGAAAGGTTTTATTTATATTGTTAACAAGGAAATTTTTATATTGCTTGTTCTTGAGTTGAATAGATCACTTGTTATGAGAGGATAGTGAAAAATAAAGCCTTATTTTTTTCTCTCCATGCACAGTTTATTGGTCATCGTTACTGTCTTTATTCATTGCAGGCTAAGGTGGTTCCAGACACGATTTTTGAATCTCATGCATGGGATATTATTTTATTCATGGCGACCTGGTAATACTCTTTCCCTTCTGCATAAGATGAGCTGATGTGTATTAAGGCATGTCTGAAGCTCTTCCAACACTATTGTTGTAGTACAATGATTTGTTTTTCTTTAACTTGGCCAACATATAATCTGGGGCTCTATCCCCACTAGGGATTGAACCTTGGTTATTAAAATTGCAATGCCCCATCTCAACCACTAGATCATAGCTTGGCAGATTAAATAGGGCATTCTTAAACCTCACTACATTTGTATTCTCAAAAGGTTGTAACAAATTTCAAGAATAATAGTATTTGTAAATAAGGACTAACAAACTATAGTCATCTTGTTTTTGTAGGTTGACATTTATCATTGCAGAGGATTTCTTTGTTGGTGGATCAACAAGAAATGCCTACCATACAAAATATAAGGGTTTTTACCAAGTAACCAATCTCTCTTATGAAACACCGCGAAAGGGTGTCTTTGTAGTAGGAGCATCATTTACTGTGTTCACCTTGATTCTGAGTGAGTTGTACTATATGAGTTTCACTAGGTCCAAGGAAGGGGGTTAGACACCATATGGTAGAGAATCCCCTATTGGGATGAGTAGCTTTCCCTGAGCAGACTTTAGTGGAGTGAGAGCCATCATTTTATTTCTTATGATGTATACATTTATATGGTTCTTGTTATCAGAGAACTATTTCTCAGTACAAAGGATTGTTTCAAGGTAGCTCTAGAAATTGGAAAGACTAGGAATATGCAGTAGAGGGTGTTCGTTAGAAGTTAATAAGAAAAAAATGTGTTCTCCATGTTGGCATGTTTTACAGGCAGCGTATGCTTGTCATTGATGGAAAGTACAACAGCGATGATGGTTTGAGTACAGGAGCATGATTAGCAACGCAGTGATAATGGGGAGGAGCAGCAACAGTGATCGTTGGATCAACAATTCAGAATTCCCGATGGCTATTAGATCTCAATGTAGACAAGAGGAGCGTGCAGATATGGAGGATAGATCTCGGGCATTAGATCTGAGCGCAGGGTCTGACCATCGTTGGATCCAGGAGAGCCTGCACGTTCTTTAAAGTGCTAGGAGAAGTGGGCTTACAAAATCCCGAAAGCAGGAGGACCGTCCATCTTCGGGAAGGACACGTGGACACAGATCATCATTTCGCTGACTGGAAAGTCAAAGGTATGAAATGCTCTAGCCTTTCACCTCTCAAACTCGCGATATGTGAAATCGCGAAATAATCTCAATCGTTAGATCGAGGCCAAATATGGACCGTTGATCAGGATCAATGAAGGCTCGTGGAGTTGCGAAGTCTTGATAAAATCTTGACTGTTGATCCCACTCCATTTCGGAGTTTCGCGGATCGAGAGTTGGAGATGTCAAAGAATATTAACCACAGGAATGTCGAAATCGCGATATGTGAAATCGCGAAATGATCTGAGCCCTCAGATCAAGGTTTGATCTGGACCGTTGATCTCACTCCATTTCAGAGTTTCGCGGGTCGAGAGTTGGAGATGTCAAAGAATATTAACCACAGGAATCCCGAAATCGCGATATGCAAAATTGTGATTTAATTGCAGTCGTCAGATCAAGATGTGATCTGGATCGTTGATCCGACTCCATTTTGGAGTTTCGTGGATCGGAACTTTGAAGTGACAAGAACACTGAATATCAAGAATGCCGAAATTGCGAAATGCGAAATCGCGAAATAATCTGAGCCGTCAGATCAAGTGTTGATCAGGATCGTTGATCCCACGCCATTTCGGGGTTTCGGGGATAGCGACTTGGAGAGTCGAGATGCCTCATCTCCAGATTCACGAAATGCGAAATCACGAAAGCGCTTTATGCATAAGGCTGTGATCACAACCCTTGGTCACATCAGCGAGAGATGGAGGAAAGAGCTAGAGCAACCAAGCTCCTTTTCGGGGATCGCGACTGGGAGTGTCGAGACACATGGTCACACGAATGCCGAATTGCCGAATGCTGAAATACCGAAATGAATGCAAGATCCCATGGAACCAATCCAATGATGCAGGTGAATTTGAACAAGATTGGAGGGCTACTGTAGCATGACACAGTGTAATTGCCAGAAACCACTGATGGTTTCTGCCAGAGGACTCGAAGACACTTCGGGGTGATTGACTGAGGAGGTGAAGAGTCTCTGGGAATCTTCAAGAGGGATGAAGATGTTCGTGGAGGGGATTGATATCTGGATGAACATGGAGGCCTGTAATTGGAACAGAGAAGGTGAGCTCGACTGTCATAGAGAAGACGAAGAGTCTCAAACTGCCAGAGAGGTTGAGGAATCTCAGTATAACATACAGTGATGTTGAACGAGTGGTAAATGACGAGAGAAGCTGAAGAGTCATGATGATAATTAGACAGAGCACTCGAGTTGTGGAGGAATTTGGCGCGGAGTGAGCATGCAGAGGCATTGCGAATATTGCATGCACAAAGACAACAGAGACAATGAGAATGCTGAAAAAAAGAAGAGATAAGCGTTGTCGCTGTGGAGGAGCATTCAGGGGGTGTACAAGGAGGCAGAGCACAGGAGCAGAAATGCATAGTCGAGGAATGGTGCATTGAAGGAATATGGCGCATAGAGCATAAAAGGCAGAAGAACAGAAAGTGCTAGGGGTGTGCAGAAGACACTGATGCAGACAGGGCAGAGTAGTGTAACAAAACAATGACAAGGCTGGTAAGCCATTGAATAATTTTGTATCGCTGTAATAAGTTTTAGTAACAAAGAATTTATAATTCAGGGTGGTTGGGATGTGCTAGGGAGGACTGGTGTCCTCGGAGGTTCAAGTGGGTGCTTGAACACAGGGAGTTGGTGCTAGAGAAATCAGGGAGTTGGTGCTTCCTTCTAGTGGGTGCTAGAGAAAACGGAGAGTTGGTGCTCTCAGCAAGTAGCAACTTGCAAAACTGAGGTTGTAGCCTCATTATGAGTTGGTGCTCATATGTATGATAATGTAAAGAATGTAACTATTACTTATCATATAAAAAAAAAGAGGTTTTACCCTGTATGGGTTTCCTCGGGAAATATCTGTCTCTGTGTTTCTCATATATGTGACTGATGCTGAATGTGTCAACGTTTATTTCCCTGCATTATTGTCATCATCATTGAGTGCCTTGTAAAGTTTTTAAAAGAAGCATAATTGTTTAAGCACGGTAACAACTGATTCACCCCCCCCTTCTCAGTTGTCCAACACTCCATTGTATTTTTCCACAGAATTTATATTTCTTACCATATGGTATATAATTTGCAATTGGGATGGCCAACTTTCCTTGAGCAGAATTTACTGGAGTGAGAAATCCATCATTGTATTCCTTGTGATGTATACATTTATGTGGTTCTTGTTAGGAGAAAGCTTCTTCTTAGTACAAAGGGTTGTTTGAAGGTAGCTCTAGGAATTGGAAAGGACTAGAAACACTAGTAAATTTGGGTCATTTTGCGACGGTTATTTCGATGCTCTTGTGACGTTATGTCGTGGATATTGCGACGAATCTTGGGTCTCCCAAACGTTTCTTCACATGACATGGCAAGTGAGAAGAACCTGAAACAATGTCGTAAGCGCGACAAAACTACGAATTTGTCATACAAGCGACAAAGAAGAGATACCGTCACACGAGTGACAAAGAAGGGGTATCGTCGCCAGAGCGACAAAGTAGGGAAATCGTCGAAAGCGCGACAAGGAAGGGAAATCATCGCAAGAGCAACTAGTAATGAAAATCGTCGTAATAGAGACAAGGTAGGGAGATCGCTACACGAGCGACAAGCTAGGGAGGTCGTTGCAAGAGATACATGTTAGAGAGATCGTCACAAGAGAGATAATATAGGGAGATCGTCGCAAGATTGACAATATAGGGAGATTGTCACAAGAGCGACAAGCTGAAGAATCTTGGGACGAATCATCTATCGAATGGATCGTCGCAAGAGCGACAAGTTCAACGAAATCTCTATACAATTTTTCATCTATTGTATAGCAATTTCGTCGCAATATTCCTTGAGGTCGTCGCTCTTGTGACGACATATATTTATTTAAAAAAACAATTGATGCCCTTATTCACAATATGTTGAGCCAATTATAAAAGGATTTTTGAGCAAAACAAATTGCCAAACATCTATAACATTCATTAATAAAAATTCACTAATAAAATACAAGTACAATATTGAAATACAATATACCCTAAGAAATACTAAACCATATAAAAAACTATATAAAGTGAAAACCGTTAACAACCAAGCATTTAAAAATAGTGGCGTTTTTAAGCACAAGGAGGGAAATGTTCTCTAATTTACAATGGTGCCATTAGTCATTTTGTTGTACCTATGATACTAGTGCACAACTTCCTACTCTATTTTCACCTTTTAGATTTTTTAACCTATGTTTTGATATGACTCTGAACAACGATTTGATATTTAAAATCTGATATGAAAGACAACAATGACAATCCTATCATCTAGGCATCCGAATTTTATGAAACTTGTGTACTAAAGTGGATGAATGATGAAACAATAGTCCGAAAATTCAAAGATATTATTTTCTGATGTTAGTTTCCTTTCCTGTTTCCTGAGAATTCCCCATTTCCTGGAGTTTCCCACATTTTGTGTTGTTTTCTTTTAGATGTCTAGCCCATGTTTCCTTCTCTAGGTGGGTTCCATTCACAATTCAAGGACACTGAAAGTTGCAGATAAATAATAAAACGATATTTTCCACAATAAATGCAAATTTTAAATTTATATCTGGTAGGGCACATGGAGAACAAAGGCACAATATTCTATTTAACTATCTAGGTTATGAATCAGCATTTGCACACAAAGAAAAACAAATCCTTTTCCAAAACTCATCACTCTTGTCAATGACAGGTCGAGAATCTTTTGGCACATGCAAAGTCTTTTAAGGAGACAAGGAGGTTTAAATTCAAATGAAAAGGAATATGCACTTTGCTTTCATGATCAAATCTGCTATCTAATATTATCAAGGGGTTATCCATCGGTACTTTTACCTGCTAATCTTAAGAGGCTCTCATTCATGCCAAAAAACTTCAAAATCCAAACAAATTTAAGATGTCTAAAACTTAACAACCCTGAATTTTTCCTCCTCCGAGTGGGTTCCATTTACAATTCAAGGACAATTAACACTCGCAGATAAAAAAGATAATTTCCACAAAAATGCAAATTTTAAGTTTAAATCTGTTTGGAGACATGAAGAACAAAGGCACAATATTCTATTTAAGAAAATGCAAGCCTTTTCCATAACTCATCACTTTTGTAGATGACATGTTGGGAATCTTTTGGCACATTCAAAGTATTTTAACGAGGTTTAAATTCACCTGGATGGGGTGCCACCTGAACAGAGTCTGAGGACACTTGGAACCGAGCAACCAGGGGAGTTATTGACCCGGGCCTCCAGCCCACATACATTAACTCCAACATGGCTAACACCATGAGGATATTAATGGTAGTGCACCTGGCTAGACTGGCTAGGTTAATGGCAGTGCGAGCCAGCCAAACTAGGCGTACCAGGACTGAGTTGGTTGTCAACTCGGCTTCAATGGTGACAAGGGTTGTCAACTCAAGCTTCAATGGTGATAAGGGCTGTAAACAGGGTTTTTCCCTGGTGTATTATTTCATTCTTGATCCACCCTGGTGCATTCCTCCTGTCCTACTCTTCGGCTCTCCCAAGAGTTCCACCATTGCTGCTCTCAGTGACATTTTCCTAAGAACCAGTGACATCCTCCCTAGCTCTGACACCCTCTACTCACCATACACGCTCAGTCACCACCAACTCCCTCTCAACACCTCCGCCTCCTACCACTCGTCTCAACACCCTCTCTCAGTCTCCATTCCCACAACCCTTCACCTCCATACCACCCCCAACATGCCCAGGGAAAGAGGAAATTCCAAGAGGGGTGCTCGTTATTACAGCACCCTCTCCCGTCGCAATAGGCTCACCCCCTCCCAATGGGCTCTTATTTCTCATTTTTTCAGCCCTCGACATACTATCCAGAGGTCGCAGGAGGCTCCTCAGTCTGCTCCTCTTTAGATCCTCAGAACACGTCCCTCCGTCCACCCCTCTTTTTCTCCATGGCCTAAGCTCAGTGAAAGACGAGGCGTTGTTGGACAACTAGAGGGGGGGGTGAATGAGTTGTTACTATGCTTAAACAATCATATCCATTTTTAAATTCATTACAAAGCTCTCAATGATGATCACAATAAACATGCAGTAGAGTATTCAACATCAATCACACACATGCATAGTACGGAGACAGATGTTCCTGAGGAAACCCATAAAGGGTGAAAACCTCTTCTTCTTTATATGATAAGTAATCTTTACATTCTGTACATTATCATACACATGAGCTCCAACTCATTGTGAGGTTACAACCTCTGTTTTTCCAGATGCAACTTGCTGAGAGCACCAACTCTCTGGTTTCTCTAGCACCCACTAGAAGGAAGCACCAACTCCCTGAATGTTCCAGCACCAACTGGATGGAAGCACCAACTTCCAATCATACAGGCATCGACCTGTATATCAGAAAACCAATGTTCTCCCCTGCACCACCCTGCCACCCTGGTTTCTTTGGTTGCAACCAGATGGAAGCTACAACTCCCTGTGTTCAAGCACCCACTTGACCCTCAGAGGACAACAATCCTCCCTAGCACCTCCCTTCCACCCTGATTATAAAACTTTGCTACAGAAATCTATTACAATGATATAATGTTCATCAATGGCTTACCAGTCTCATCATTGTTTTGCTATCCTTCTCTACTCTGTCTGCCTCAATGTCTTACTGCTTGCCTCCTCTTCAACTTTCTGATCTTCTCCTCTATCTCAGCATGCACGCCTCGAATTCGTCTTGTTCTCCACGATATGCATCTTTGTTCTTTTCTTCTTCTCTGCTTCAGCACCTGCACATCATGCTTCTACATCTATTCATCACTTGCAACAGCAGTAGCACCGATCTCTTTGCATCTTCTGCCTTTTTATACTCTCTTTGCATCTTCTGCATGCACTTTGCGCACCTTTTGCATGCGTTCAATCCTCTGTTTGATCATCATCACCATTCTACAGCTTCTCTCACTGTTATCCACAGGTGATCATCATCATTAGGCGTTATGCAGAGATTCCTTACCCTCTCTGGCAGTTGAGACTCTTCTTCTTCTATTGCACAATCGAGCTCATCCTCTCTGTTGCAGTTCCAGGCACTGACGCTAGTCCATCTGTCAGTTGACTCTATGAAGAGTTTGCATTCCACTGGTAGTGGCCTCAAGACTCTGCGTCTTCTCTGGCAGTCACCCTTTGGCTCCTCGACTCCTCTGGCAGAAACCATCAGAGGTTTCTTGCAGTTATAGTGCGAACCTTTGCAGCCTTATGCCTTCGGCACCCTTCACATGTGACCTCAGGTGGTGACCAAACTCCTATTCAAAAAGTGTTTCGCGATTTCGCACTTCGAGGATCTGGGGATGAGGCATCTCGACTCTCCAGGTCACGATCTCCGAAATGGGGCTTAGATTCATGCTAGCTCCTCCATTAAGCCTTCGTCGATGTGACCATAAGTTATGACCAGGGGCCAAGTCCGAAAACACATTTCGCAATTCGTGTTTTGGGGATTTTGTTGTGATTCACTATGACTCTTCGACGATCGGTACCCGAAATGGAGCCTAGCTATGCTAGCTCCTTCCCCTCACATGACCACCAACGGTGACCAACTGCTTATCGATAAAGGGTTTTCGCAATTCGCAGTTTGGGGATTCTGTGATGAGTCTACTTGACTCCTCCACTTCCGATACCCGAAATGGACTCTAGCTGCGCTAGCTCCTTCCCCTCACATGACCACCAGCGGTGAATACATCCTATGCCAAAAAGCGTTTCGCATTTTGGCATTTCGACATTCCTGTGATGAAGGGTCTTGGCACTCCAAGTTGTGAACTCTGAAATGGAGGATCAATGGTCCACAATCTGTGGTGATCGGATGGCTATCCTCTGCCCTCGGGACTTCAGCTTTCAGGATTTTGGGGGAGTGTTGATGCTAAAACTCTCGAAACTAAACTCTCGGAATGACGTCACTCGATGACGTGTCATGAGTCGAGTGGCTGCCACGTGTCACTCAGATTTGAGATTTCCAGTAGCTTGAAATACCAAATCAACTTGACACTTGTCCTTGTATGATTGCGCCACATTTCCTTGTTGACGTAGGCCACCACCTTTCCTTACTGACGTGGTCTGCCACATTCACCTTCTGGATATGACAGCCCAGATCTGTCCTCGATCCAACGACTGAGATTAATTCACAATTTCGCATATCGCGAGTTCGAGAGGTTAGGGAACCCTGTTCCTTTGACTTTCTAGTCAGCGAAAGGATAATCTTTCGCCACATGTCCTATGGAACCAACAATCCTGATCTTATTGCGATTTTGCCATGTGTCCTACTTGGATCGATAGTCCATATTTCTCCTCGATCCAACGGCTTAGATCATTTCGTCATTTCGCGTTTCGCAAGTTGGAAGGATAGAGCACCTCGTGCCTTTGACCTTTCAATCAGCAAAATGCCTGATCTGTGACCATGTTTCCTGCCCGAAAATGGACACCCCCCTGCTTTCGAGACTTTGTAAGCCTGTCTCTCCTTGCACTTTTAGAGAACGTGCAAGTTCTCTTGGATCCAACGATGGTCGAACCCCGCGCTTAGATCTAACGCCTGAGATCTGCCTTCATCTACGTGCTCCTCGATCCACGATCGACGACCCTCGGGACTTCTGAATGTGATCCAACGATCATTGTCGCTTCTCCTCTTGAGATTCTCCTTCCTGTGTGTTCTTGCCATCAATGACAAGTGCATTGTTCTTGTGAACATGCCAACAATCTCCCCCTTTGGCATTGATGGCAACCCTGGCAGGCTACACTATTTTGCTTAGACTTCGATCTCCAACCGTAGCATCCAGTCATGTTGTTCTTCTCCTCCTTTGGCATCAATGTCAAAGAAGGAACACGCTCCCCCTGAGATGTTGCAGTAATTATTTGGAGGTATCAAATATTCAACCAACACAAACTCCCCCTAACAGGATGGATTCTCTTAGGTGTTAGATGGGATGACACCTAGCTTCTGACGGAGATATTCAAATGGTGTCTTGGCTAGGGGTTTAGTAAAGATGTCTGCAATTTGTTCTGTGGTTGGAATGTATTGAACCTGAACAATCTGATTGGTGACTTGCTCTCTCAGAAAATGGTATTTGATGGGAATATGCTTGGTCTTGGAGTGGAATACAGGATTCTTGGACACACTTATGGCACTTGTGTTATCACAATGAATTGGGATCAGTGCAGTATATTTTACCTCCAAGTATGCAAGTGTCTGAATCATCCATAATACCTTAGTGCAACAAGTAGCGGCAACAATGTACTCTGTCTCTGTAGTTGATAAAGAAATGGAACCTTGCTTTTTACTCAACCATGCTACTAAAGAAGCTCCTATGAAGGACGTACCTCCACTCGTACGTTTCCGTTCATCCATGCAGTTAGCCCAATCAACATCTGAGTAGACTGATAATTGAAAATTCTGATTCTTAGGATACCATGGGCCATAGTTCATTGTTTCTTTCAAATATCTGAATATCCTTTTGACAGCTAGCAAATGACTCTGTTTAGGTGCAGACTGATATCTTCCTACCATTCCAACAACATGCATTATGTCTGGGCAGGATGCTGTGATGTACAACAGGTTGCCTATCATTGACCTATATGAAATTTAATCAACATCAGGTGAGTCATCATCCTTGCTTAATTTGCATCCAGTAAACATAGGTGTGCCCACAGGTTTAGAGTCTTCCATTTGAAACCTTTTCAACATTTCTCTTAGATATTTTTCTTGAGAAATGAACATTCCTTCAGACTCTGAGTAATTTGTAGACCAAGAAAAAATGACAGTTCACCTATCATAGACATTTCAAACTCAGACTCCATGGCAGAAGCAAACCATTGTACCAATGAATCATTATTACATTCGAAGATGATGTCATCTACATAGACCAACACGATGAACAAATCATTACCCTCTGTTTTGATATATAGATTGTTGTCAACTGTTCCTCTCTTGAACCCTTTGTCTTGGAGATACGTATCCAGTCTGTGATACCAGGCGTGAGGGGCTTGTTTTAACCCATATAAAGCTTTCTTCATCGTGCAGACGAGGTCAGGATTATTTGATAGTTCAAAACCCTCAGGTTGTTCCATATAGACTTCTTTTTTTAAATCTCCATTTAGAAATGTTGACTTGGTATCCATTTGATAGACTTTAAACCTTTTATGACAAGCATAGGTAAGAAATATTTTGATCGCTTCTAGTCTTGCTACTGGTGCAAATGTTTCATCAAAATCTAGTCCTTCTATTTGAGCATAGCCTTTGTAGACCAATCTTGCTTTGTTCTTGACTACTTGTCCCTTCTCATTCATTTTGTTCTTAAAGATCCATTTGGAACCAATGATATTTTTACCTTCAGGTCTAGGAACCATCTTCCATGTATTGTTTTTCTCAATCTGATCAAGTTCATCATTCATTTCTTTAACCCAATGGTCATCTTTACTGACTTCATTTAATTTCTTGGGTTCCAGCATAGATATGAAGGCTATATGTGATTGTTCGGTGTTTTTGATTATCTTTCTCCTAGTTTGTACACCTTTGTCTTTTTCACCAATTATCTGACTTGCAGGATGATTCTTTTGAATGATTCTGAAGGAGGAATTTGATGTTGTCTGCTGATTTAAGTCTGTCTGAATATTTGCATCTTCATCTGACTCAGAGTCTTCTTGTTCTGATTCTTGGACCTGTTCTACTTCAACTTCATCTTCATCCTTTGTTGTTGATTCAGTATTGTTCACCTCTCTTTCTGGGATTCCTTCATCAACTTTTATGTCAATACAGTCAACCAATCTATGTAGCCTCTTATTATAGCATCTGTATCCTTTACTATTTTTAGCATACCCTAATAAGATGTCTTGATCAACCCTGTCATCATACTTGCCAAGGTTCTCATCATTATTCTTTATGTAACACTTAGTCCCAAAGACTTTGAAGTGTTTGATTGAAGAAGGTCTCCCATACCACAGTTCATAAGGTGTCTTGTCAGTGTGTGGTCTGAGGTGGGTTTTGTTAAGAACATGGACTGTTGTGTGTATTGCTTCTACCCAGTAAGTTTGACCAATGTTCTTCTCATTCATCATTGACCTAACCATTTGTTGCATTGTTCTGTTTTGCCTCTCAACTACATTTTGTTGTGAAGTTCTTGGAATTGTGTATTCTCTCTTGATCCCATGGTTATCACAGAATTCCTTGAACTCACTTGACATAAATTTGCCTCCTCTGTATGATCTTACTGCCTTTAACCTCTTGTTTGTTTGATTCTCAGTTAAAGCCTTAAATATTTTAAAGTTCTCAAATGATTCAACTTTTTCTTTGAGAAAGGCAACCCAAGTAAGTTTGGAGTAATCATCAATGATCAGCATGAAGTAGTTTTCTTTCCCTGTGCCTTTCTGTCTTGATGGTCAACATAGATCCATATGAACCAATTGGAGTGGTTTCTCTGTTGAAGTAGAGCTCTTGGATTTAAATTGTGTCCTAGTTAGCTTTCCTACTTGGTAGGGTTTACACATAGAATCTTGTGGCTTTGATATTCTCGGAAGATCTTTTACTGCCTCAAGATTTTTGAGCTTGATTAAGTGGTCAAAGTTTAGATGTCCAAGTCTCCTATGCCATAACCATCTCTCATCATGTTTTCTTAGATGGCACTCTTCTCTATCTTCTTTCAGCACATATACATTGTTTTCTGTCCTATGCCTTTAGCCACCACTTGTCCTCAGTTTACAAACTTTATCTTGCAGTCCTTGGAAGTGAACAACACTTCACATCCTCTATCACACATTTGACTTACACTGAGAAGATTATGTTTCAGTCCAACTACAAGAAGAACATCCTGGGATTTTCCTCTTCCATTACTCAGTCTCACCATTCATTTACCCTTGATTTTACTTGGAGCATCATTTCCAAATGTTACGTTTCCTGATTTGCTTTCACTTAGAGAAATAAACTTCCCTTTATCTCCAGTCATATGTTTGGAGCATCCACTGTCTATATACCAAGGGTTCTTTTGTCTTTGAGCTGACAACACTAATCCACACTTGTCAGTTTCTTTTTTCTTTCAAACCTTGACATTTTCAACAGGGGAATTTGAATTTGGTTCATAGTTCTTTAAGCAACAATCAACAACTTTATGTCCGTAGTTATGACAGATGCAACATTCTGGCTCGTTTAATAAAGGACCATAACGATTGTTATGCTTAAGCTGTGTCCTTCTTCCAGTCATCACATTATTTGCAGACTGTGATTGTTTGTTACTTGGCTATCTCATTCTTTGTTGTGGCAGATATCTATTCCTTGAGTATTTTGATTGCTCATATTTAAGTCTTAAAGAACAGTTTACAACTTTGTGACCAAAGTTAGAACAAAAATAACAATATCCATAGAAAAATCCTTTGTACCTGGAAAATGACCGTCTTCTTTGAGAAGTTCGATTTCCTCCATGCTAATAATTTCTTTGAACAAAGAGTACATTATTTCTCTGATCTATAGTTTCAGTTATGGTACCTCTTTCGTTACTCCTCCTAGGCAGCTGATTATCTTATTTTGTTTCTACAGGTTGTTTGTTGTCAATGGTGGTATATTTGACAAACTTGACGGGTTCATTGTTATTTGGCTGACCACTGCTTGATCCCTCTTCATAACTCAGACCTGTTTTCAGCTTTGGGTTCCTTTGCTGATTTAGAATGGTGGTAAATCCTTCTAAGGCTTTGATACTTGACAGATTCTAATGATACAAGGCTTGAAACTTCTCCAACTCTTTCCTAGTTTTCACTACTTCTTCCTCCAGAGCTTCACATCTTGCCTTCTTTTCTGATAACTGTTGTTTCAGAATGTTTTTTATTTTCTTTGCCTCTTCTAATTCCACTTTTAGCAGGGCAAAGTCTTCATCAGGTTCTTTATTGTCTTTCTTGAACTGTATCAACAATTTTTTTTGCTTTCTCGTCTTAATTCTGAGTTTGTCAAGCTCTTCTAGTGCACTGATCAATTCTCCTTCCAGGTCAACCACGTCTTCTTCATTAACATCATTTCCTGTGCTTTTATTATCATAATCCTCTTTGGCCATAAGCATGAAGTCATTTAGTTTATCTTCAATAGGAGAGTCACTGTCTTCATCATCTGAAGGATCATCATCATTGTTTACACAAAGACTTTTCTTCTTAAAATTATTCTTTTTAAATAAATTTTTGTGTTTGTGCTTCTCCTCATCATCATATGTCTGATCCTTTCTTTTTTGAGGACACTTATTTGAAAAGTGATCTATCTTACCACAGTTGAAACATTTGAAAGACAGTTTACCTTTGTATTTGCTTGATCCCTTCTTTAGTCTTCTCACAAATTTTGCTTCAATTTCATCAGGCTCAGAATCCTCATTCTTGTCTATTTTAAATGACGCTTCTCTGGAGGTGGGTTTATCTTTAACTATTCTCATTTCATATGCAGTCAATGTTCCCAGAAGTTGATCAAACCCCAAGGCCATAAGCATGAAGTCATTTAGTTTATCTTCAATAGGAGAATCACTGTCTTCATCATCTGAAGGATCTTCATCATTGTTTACACAAAGACTTTTCTTCTTAAAATTATTCTTTTTAAATAAATTTTTGTGTTTGTGCTTCTCCTCATCATCATATGTCTGATCCTTTCTTTTTTTGAGGACACTTATTTGAAAAGTGATCTATCTTACCACAGTTGAAACATTTGAAAGACAGTTTACCTTTGTATTTGCTTGATCCCTTCCTCAGTCTTCTCACAAATTTTGCTTCAATTTCATCAGGCTCAGAATCCTCATTCTTGTCTGTTTTAAATGACGCTTCTCTGGAGGTGGGTTTATCTTTAACTATTCTCATTTCATATGCAGTCAACGTTCCCAGAAGTTGATCAAACCCTAAGGCTTTTAGATCATTAAGTTCTTCTATAGCAGAGACCTTCGGGTTGAACCTATCTGGTAGAGATCTCAAAATTTTCTGAACTAAAGAGGGTTCCTCAAGTTTTTCACCAAGTGAGTTCATTGCATTTACCAGTTCTTCAACTCTCAGAAATTACTTTCCAACAATTTCATCCTCTTTCATCTTAAGCTGTTCAAATTGTACTCTATAGGTTTGAATCTTGGCGTCCTTTACCTTCTCATTACCCTCATAACTGCTAATGAGTTTGTCCCACATTTCTTTGGTAGTTTCTAAATGCATAACTTTTACAAATTCTGCTTCTGCAAGCCCACTCAGAATAACATTCATAGCCTTAGCGTTGAAATTGAATTCTAGCTTGTCATCCTTATTAGCTAGTACAACTGGCTTTACATAACCAGTCTCTACCACATCCCAGACATCTGCACCTAAAGGCATTATGTAGGTTCTCATTCTAACTTTCTAGAAGGCAAAGTTTGTTCCATTGAATAGAGGGGCCTTATTGGTTGAAGTTCCTTCATGACTTGACATGTTTAAGATCTAGGATCTACCCTTAGATAACAGGGGATGGCTCTAATACCAATTGTTTGACAACTGAGAGGGGGTGGGGGGTGGGGGTGAATCAGTTGTTACTATGCTTAAACAATCATATCCATTTTTAAATTCATTACAGAGCTCTCATTGATGATCACAATAAACATGCAGTAGAGTATTCAACATCAATCACACACATGCATAGTACAGAGACATATGTTCTTGATGAAACCTATAAAGGGTGAAAACCTCTTCTTCTTTATATGATAAGTAATCTTTACATTATGTACATTATCATACATATGAGCTCCAACTTATTGTGAGGTTACAACCTCTATTTTGCAAGCTGCAACTTGTTGAGAGCACCAACTCTCTGGTTTCTCTAGCACCCACTAGAAGGAAGCACCAACTCCCTGAATGTTCCAGCACTAACTGGATGGAAGCACCAACATCCAGTCATATAGGCACCGACCTGTATATCAGAGAACCAATGTTATCCCTTCCACCACCTTGCCACCCTGGTTTCTCTGGCTGCAACCAGATGGAAGCTACAACTCCCCGTGTTCAGGCACCCACTTGACCCTCAAAGGACAACAGTCCTCCCTAGCACCTCCCTTCCACCCTGATTATAAAACTTTTCTACATAAATCTATTACAATGATATAATGTTCATCAATGGCTTACCAGTATCATCACTGTTTTGTTGTCCTTCTCTGCTCTGTCTGCCTCAGTGTCTTACTGCTTGCCTCCTCTTCAGATTTCTGATCTTCTCCTCTATCTCAGCATGCACGCCTCGACTTCCTCTTGTTCTCCACGATATGCATCTCTATTCTTTTCTTCTTCTCTGCTTCAACACCTGCACATCATTCTTCTACATCTATTCATCAGTCACAACAGCAGTAACACCGATCTCTTCTTTCTTTTGCCTTTTTATACTCTATGTGCATCTTCTACATGCACTTTGCGCACCTTTTGCATGTGTTCAATCCTCTACCCGATCATCATCACCATTCTGCAGCTTCCCTTATGGTTATCCACAGGTGATCATAATCACTAGGCATTATGCAGAGATTCCTTACCCTCTCTAGCATTTGAGACTCTTCGTCTTCTCTTGCATAGTCGAGCTCATCCTCTCTGTTGCAGTTCCAGGCACCGATGCCAGTCCATCTGTCAGTCGACTCTACGAAGAGTCTGCACTCCACTGGCAGTGGCCTCAAGACTTTGCGTCTTCTCTGGAAGTCACCCTTCAACTCCTCGAGTCCTTTGGCAGAAACCATCAGAGGTTTCTTGCAGTTACAGTGCGAACCTTTGCAGCCTTGAGCCTTTGGCACCCTTCACATGTGACCTTAGGTGGTGACCAAATGCCTATTCAGAAAACGTTTCGCGATTTCGCACTTCGAGGATCTGGGGATGAGGCATCTCGACTCTCCACTTCGCGATCTCCGAAATGGGGCTTAGCTTCGTGCTAGCTCCTCCTTTAAGCCTTCATCGATGTGACCATAAGTTATGACCAGGGGCCAAGTCTGAAAACGCATTTCGCAATTCGCGTTTCAGGGATTTTGTTGCGAGTCACTCTGACTCTTCGATGATAGGTACTCGAAATGGAGCCTAGCTATGCTAGCTCCTTCCCCTCACATGACCACCAGCGGTGACCAAGCGCTTATCCATAAAGGAATTTTGCAATTCGTAGTTCAGGGATTCTGTGATGAGTCTCCTTGACTCCTCCACTTCTGATACCTGAAATGGAGCCTAGCTGCGCTAGTTCCTTCCCCTCACATGACCACCAACGGTGACCACAACCTATGCCAAAAGGCGTTTCACATTTCGGCATTTCAGCATTTCTGTGATGAAGGGTCTTGGCACTCCAAGTTGTGAACTCTGAAATGGAGGATCAATAGTCCACAATCCGTGGTGATCGGACGGCTATCCTCTGCCCCCGGGACTTCATCTTTCGGGATTTTGGGGGAGTGTTGATGCTAAAACTCTCGAAACTAAACTCCCAGAGTGACATCACTCTTGCATCACTCGATGACATGTCATGAACCGAGTGGTGCCACGTGTCACTCAGATTTGAGATTTCCAGTAGCCTGAAATGCCAAATAAACTTGACACTTGTCCTTATATGATTGCGCCATGTGTCTTTGCTGATGTAGGTCGCCACCTGTCCTTACTGACGTGGTCTGCCACATTCACCTCCTGGATTTGACGGCCCACATCTGTCCTTGATCCAATGACTGAGATTAATTCGTGATTTCGCATATCACGAGTTCAAGAGGTTAGGGAACCCTGTTCCTTTGACTTTCCAGTCAGTGAAAGGATAATCTTTCACCACATGTCCTATGGAACCAACGGTCCTGATCTTGTCGTGATTTTGCCATGTGTCCTACTTGGATCGACGGTCTAGATTTCTCCTCGATTCGATGGCTTAGATCATTTCGTCATTTCGTGTTTCACGAGTTGGAAGGATAGAGCACCTCGTGCCTTTGACCTTTCAGTTAGTGAAATGCCTGATCTGTGACCATGTGTCTTGCCCAAAAATGGACGGTCCCCCTGCTTTCGAGACTTTGTAAGCCCGTCTCTCCTTGCACTTTTAGAGAACGTGCAGGTTCTCCTGGATCCAACGATGGTCGGACCCTGCGCTAAGATCTAACACCTGAGATCTGCCTTCATCTGCGTGCTCCTCGATCCACTATCGACGACCCTCAGGACTTCTGAATGTGATCCAACGATCACTGTCGCTTCTCCTCCCGAGCTTCTCCTTCCTGTGTGTTCTTGCCATCAATGACAAGCACATTTTTCCTGTGA
>ML832848.1:0-11826 GCA_009831015.1 Picea engelmannii
TCCTAGAGGTATACTAGGTTATCTCTAACATTGTTGTTGTTGATATTTAGACACTTAGGATTTAGTTAATATCAACTTGGTCTAATGTGTTGTTAGGTTAAATTGTGTTTCTTAGTGTGTTTCTTTAGTAAGCATTTTTAATTCGAAGGTCATGATATGTTCTCGACATAGAGTGATTCAACAAATAATATTCTCCTCTATATTAATGGCTACATTGATCCATGTATTAACACTCGATTGGTCCATGATCTCTATTTAAATAGCATGGAGGGTCATTTTTCGATGATCAATTATGAGAAACTCTCTTGTAATAATTTTCTTTTGCATTAATAAATTGCCTCAAGTGGCCACATTAGTTGGGGTCATGGATGTTTCCCCATGGGGGTTTTATCACGTAAGGACATTGATGTGTTGATATTTGATCTGGTTGTGTGAGTGGTTATTAAAGGTTTTCATCCTCTGTTGGAACACATGTGTTGTCCAACATGGTATCAAAGCGCATTTGAAGACCCACTCCCATTGTAGATCGAGATATTGAAGTTGTGTTGTCACATATATGGTTTATGCTACTTATGTACATTTTTGGGCTGAGACGACCATTTCAATCAGAAATTATTTTCATTTCACTTGAAAAGATTTATGTTTTCTCAAGATATGGCCATTTCAGTCAGAACTTGAGGTATAAATCTTGAATATGCCCCTTTAACTTTTTTACAATGATAATATTTCAGTTTTATATTTTGGTTTTATTTTTTTTAATTTTTGGGTTGTTACTCTTTTTGGCCTACATATGCTCTTTTCTCTGTGATCTCAAAAAATAAAAAACAGAGCAAAAAGTGTTTTCTTGTATGTGTATGCTCTTTGTCATGTGATCTTGAAAAATCAGAAGCATAGAGAACACTTGCATTTTCAGGGTAAGCTAACCGATCTAACCCTTGTTGTGATCAAGAAGTGAAATATATTTTGTGTGAACACGTGAAAACATTTTTTTTTAGCACACACAACAACAATTTTCTTAAGATTATAATGTGTTTTGCATTAGCTCACTTGGTTAAAAGTTGTTTTACTTACTAAGAAATTTTGAGTTCAAGTCTTTTTTTTGTTACTTTTTGAAAAAGTTCATGCATTCATTCTAAAGTGTATTTCACTTAAATTATAAAAATGAGTCACTACAAAGTAGCTTTAATATTTATTTTTAGTTACTTTTTGCATGCAACTTTAATTTACAAAGTAACTTCATTGTAAAATTGATTCCTGTTTATTCTATAAAATTGGGTCACTTCATAAGCAACTTATTTGTAAAAGTGAGGTTATAATAAATTTAGTGGAGGGGGGACATCACCACGTGGACCAACTTCTACTTTCCACGTGGCTCTTTGGTTACCATTTCTACTTTTTTCAAAATGACATAATTTTCACATCCGAAGTCTATTTTTAGTGTCGTTTTTTTTCAACGGCCTATTTTTTCTAGAGCTTTCCATCTAGAACATGAGTTTAATATTTTAAATCCATATTCTCCGCATATTTATTATGGATTCTCCCAATGATATATTACTTACTAGTACCAACTACTTCTCATGGAAATCCCATATGGAAGATGTATTAAGAAGTAAAATATTGCACTAGATTACCTTGGGAAAATAATAAGAACCCATTGATGATGAAAAGAAAGCCAAATTGGATAATAAGAATGATGAAGCACATGGACTAATCAAAATGTCCATATCTTTTGATTTAAGGTTTCACCTTCAAGGAATTGATGATCCCAATGAAGCTTGGAAAAATCTTGAAGTTGTGTTTAGTAAACACAATATTATTTGATCCCACTAGATAGAAAATTAGTTAATGACTTTAAGTCCCAATGATTTTATTTGCATTGAAGATTATTTATCTAAGTTCAAAGCACATAGAATTTTATGTATAGACTGCAAAATAGATATGAAGGAAGAAATGTGCATCTATATTATTATTGCTAAGCTTGGTAATGCATATTATGTCTTTGTATCTACCTTTTATGCCACCAGAGAAGCTCTAGGGAGTCTCTCGAGTCATTTTTTTATTCTCTAATTTGAGAGCAAGATAAGCATGTGTAAATTGGATTAATTAGCATTGTTGGTACATCCAATAAATCCTTAATGGCCCAATAGAAATATAAATCCAATAATACCAAGAAGAAAAATCCTCCCCAAAACAATAAGAAAAACAAGGGTCCCAAACCCTCTCATCTAGCTTCTACTCCTACTAGTGACAAAGGAGAAAAATCTAAAAGTAAGAAGACTGTTAGACATTGCAACTTTTGTCGGAAATATGGTCATGTGGAGACTAAATGTTTTAAAAATATGGAAGCCTTAGCAACAATGATGAAGAAGAACAACATTAGTATTGAGTCTTCTTCTTCTTCTATACATGCACTTTTTTCTTCTGGTTTCTCCTTCAATGCAACTTCTATCTCTTCTTCTGATGAGTGGCTTATTGATTCTAGAGCATCTTATCACATGGTTAAGGATAAAGCCATATTTTCTACTCTAAATGAATGTAGCACCAATAAAATATTTGTTGGTGATGATAGATATCTTAGTGTTGTAGGATCTGGAATAGTTCAGGTAGATAATGGTCATTTCAATGATGTATTATGTGTTTCAAGTATTTCCTACAACCTTCTATAAGTGTATCTTATCACCCATTCAGGTGAAGATAAAACCGTAGAGTTTTCACCTCACCAAGTTGTAATCAATTATTTAAAATATCCTAAGCATGTCCTAGCAACTAGAATTGTTGACGATATTACCAGGTTGTACAAGTTTGGCAACTTTTTGGGTCATCATTTTTTGTTTCTCATAGAAATGCCTTGAGAAAACTTTGGCATGAGCGGTTTGGTCATATAAACTATTGTTCATTGAAGCAAATACGTAATCAACACATGGTGACTAGTCTTCCTCTTGTTTCTTACAAAGATGGTGTTTTTGCTAGTTGTGTTCTTGGCAAACATCATCGACATAGTTCTAAAACATGTGCCTCTTGGAATGCCTTAGCCCATTTGCAACTTGTTCACAATTACTTGTGTGGTTCAATTTCTTCTTCTTCTTTCTATCTATGCAAGTATTTCTTAAATTTCATTGATTACTTCTCCAGATTCACTTGGTTTTACTTCTTAAAACTTAAGAGCGAAGTTTTTGACAAGTTTTTGGCCTACAAGGCCCTTGTAGAAAAACAATATGGACATAAACTTCAAAGGTTAAGAACAAATAATTGAGGAGAATATGTGAACAATAAATTTACAAGTTATTGCATTGCATAGGGAATTCAAATGCAATAGATTGTTCCATATACATCACAACAAAATGGTGTTGTCGAGAGAAAGAATTGCATATTAAACTAAATGGTTGGTTGTATAATCTAATATAAGGGATTAAGTCTTAGTTATTTGGTGGAAGCCATTGATTGTGCAAATTACATAGTAAATCACACTCCTAAAAAGGATTTAAAAAATATAACACTAGAAGAAGCATGGAATAACATTAAGCTAGATGTAAACCACTTCAATGTATTTAGTAGTATAGAATGGGATCACATTCCTAATGAGAAAATGAAAACATTGCAGCCTAAAAGTGAGAAGTGCATTTTTATTGGATATTCTGAAGATGTCAAAGGTTACAGACTTCTTCAACCTCATTCCAAAGAATTATTATTAGAACAGATGTTAAATTTGATGAAAATATCTTTGCCCGTGAGCCTAATTCGACATTTGTGTCATCTTCTATTTCTATTATGGTTTCTTCTTCAAATGATGATGACACTGAGGATGAAAATTCACCTCTGCCTACTCACCTTCCTCTAGATGAGTCCATTGAATATGTACCTACATCAACACAACCGCTTCCCAGATGGGTCCATTCAAAATGAGAAGTAGTTGGTGATATTGTCAGTGATCCTTCAGAGAAGCGTCCAACATGTCCATAGTTTCAACGAACCTCTTCTCTTTTGGCTGAAGTTTCAAAGACTCATGATCCATAAACATTTGTAGAATCTTTAGACCATCCATATTGGGAGACGACAATGAATGAAGAATATTATTCCTTAATGGTGAATGATACTTGGGATATTATACCTATTTTGAAAGGAAGAAATATTGTCAGATGTAAATGGGTGTATAGAAATAAGTATACATCAGATAGAAGTGTTGAAAGATACGAGGCCCAAATAGTTTCTAAAGGATTCTCTCAAGTTGAAGGCATGGAAAATAATGAAATCTTTTCCCCTCTATCCAAAATGAATTCCATATGCCTTGTTCTAGCCCTTGTTGCTTCACATAAATGGTAGGTCCATCAGATGAATGTTAAATCAACCTTCTTGAATGGGGATTTGAAAGAAGAAATATACATGGAACACCCTCCTGGCTATGTCTAGAATGACTCCAACCTTGTTTATATCCTTAAGAAATATCTTTATGGTATTAAGAAAGCTCCTCGAGCTTGGTATGCCAAAATGGGCAAGTTTATTCTCAACACCAGCTTTTCTAGATGTCATTCTGACCCTAATGTCTATACCAATAAATTAGGACGCCATCTCATAATATTTGTTCTTTATGTTGATGACATTATCCTCACTAGTAGTGACCCTAAATTTTTAATCCATGTGAAATATGTTGAGTTTATTATAGCTTCGAAAGGTATTCTCACTAGAGGCCAAGGTGTCATGCATGTGGGAATTTTCATTGGCACCATTTTTTACTTTTGTTTCACTGAAATTGGCCTAGAAATGAGGCTAGGGCCTTATGGGCAAGTTGAAAGGCTTTGTGGGCTTGTGTGGGGGTGCCATGCCCACAAAGAGGATGAAAATATTATAATTAATTGTTGAGTTTAGAAAGAGCTCCTAAAATCACTCATTGGACTCTTGTATAAAGGATAGATGTCATTGTGACATTAGATCATCATTGTGCATGATGGAGATAACATAAGTGAGTCTACACTTGTGCTAGGAGGCTTGGTGATTTCAACAAAGGGAAATTCTGCTAAGGGGGGAAATATGGCCTAAGGTTGAGGACTCTCTATTTTTTGTTCTTGGCAGGGAAAGGCACACCTCGCGTGTGGGAGAGAGAGAGACAACTTTAGAAGGAAGATATTGTACAAAGTGGAGCGAGTCGTATGAAGTGTCCGTACAAATTTTCACATGTACACGGGTTTCAGTGGGAACAATCGTGTATGTACAGGGGTTGTTGTAGGAATAGTCGTGTACATCCATACATGCTCTTATATATAGGGACATGTATGTATGGGTTGACGTGAAGTGACCTCAATAGGTTGTACAAGTGGTATGCAATAGATTTGTGGGTAGAGAATATTACCAGGATATTGTTGAGGTTTGGTTTTATAATTTGTATGGTTATTGGAGAACAAGGTTGTTCTCAGTTTTGGTGACTTTGAAGGACAAGATTGTCCTCATATTTTGGTGATATTTTATTGGCTGAGAGGGTTGGTTTTTCCCTCGGGATTTACGATGATAACAATATTACATAACTAAAATTGTGTTTCATATGTGTTGATGATCTCTGATCTTTTGTGTTTCCACTACATATGTTTTCAGTCAATAATTTTCAGTGTAGAATTGTTTAGTGATAATAGCTAGGGTGTTATTGTTGGTTCACTAGGAATAAATTTCTCAGATGTGAAAATTAGTCACATAGAGTTACATGTGAAAATTGACATGGAATCAGAGCTTGGGATCTTAAGAGAAGGGGATCATGTTTGAGACACATTTTTGGATACAACACTGGAGGAGTGTTGTTATTGTTCTTGTTCTTGTTTCAAGAAGGTCACAGGTGATAGCTCTGAGAGGGAGATACAGTGGCAGTTGTAGGTGGCAACAAGTTATATGGTCTCTAGTTTGAGACATGGAGCAGATTGTCTAGATGAGGAGTTGTGGAATATTGCATCTCGGTGGTGTGGTAGGTTGGGAGTTTTGGTGGATTGGCGGAGAGCCTGTATCACAACCATATGTTGTGTGGTAGATTTCCAACCCTATGGATGAAATTTTAGTGACTTTTTATGGTGATTTACAATGGGTGCAACTCATGTGCTTTTACACGAATGAGATGGATTCATATGTTCGACAGGTCGATATAGAGTCTTCATCGGGCTGGAGAGTTTCACATTGTCAAGGCATGACAATGTATATGGTATTTGACCCAGGAAGATGAGGAAATTTACATAGATGAGTTGCAGTGGTCTAGAGAGGACTAGAATGAGTGTCCAACTGCAACTTGGGATTTTCCATAAAAGGACACATGATCAGTGGTAGAATTTGTAGAAACAAAGAGTTTTGTGACTTAGATGATGTGCTTGGGTAGAAGTTCATTGGATGATCATGACTTGGGAAAGAAAGATGCTTTCCTTGGAGGATAACATGGTTCTTTTATAGAGAGAGCCACTAACACATGACATGGGCATAGGATATGTTTGTGAGTTTCACATTGTTTGACTCAGGTGTGTATGAGGAGCTTGGTAGGAGGACTAGGCATGTAGTAAAAGGATCTGGAGTAGTGGTATTCTGGATGGAATCATGGGGTGTGTTAAGAGTGGAAAATGTGATCTGGGTGCCAGGAGTGTGTTTTCAGCCTTAGGGATTGAGGAGTAGGGCTATGCAGTGTTGATACAAGATGAACAAGTGTTATTGGATGTTGAGTTTGTGTTTCCAAGTTTTGGGAACCTTTTTCTGCAGGGGATCTATGCACGCGAGATATTTCCAGGATTTGAGAGGATATGGAATGATTGTATCCAGGAGGACACTTGGTTGGTGTCTAGGGAGGATACATATAGTTTGAGTTTCATGACTATGGCCATTTTTCTTCACAGTGTCCACACCGGATGGGAAGGGGAAGAATGCTGCAGGCATCAAAAGTAGAGGTTGATGAGGTTGTAGACATGTTTGATAGGGAGATCTTGTTGGTATCCACCCTTTTAGGTACAATTTCTAGCATGGAGACTTGGTTGGTGGATAGCGGAGCATATTTCCATATGATAAGTACTACAGAGTTGTTTGAAACTTTCACAGAGACTAGCTCAAACTTGTGTGTGGATCTTAGCATGGGAGCTAAGCATGCAGTACAAGGGTTTGGTACAATATCGTTCCCATTAGAGTCAGGAGAGGTGTTGAGGGTGTCAAATGTGTTATGGGTGCTAGAACTTAGGAGGATCTAGTCCTCTCAATATTAGATATTGAGAGGAATGGGTACCACATATTATTTCGATATGGACATGTATTGTTTGTGCCCAGACAATGTAGCTTCAGATCAACAATGATTCTTGGAGTTAGGGAGGGAAACCTATATAGGCTTTTGGGATAGCCTATGTGTGTTATGAATAACAGGAGCAGAGAGATATATGAGGAGGAAGTAGGTAGCTCTGAAGGTTGTGTAGAATTAGAGGGAGTCAGAAGGCCTAGAGGGAGAGTCAATCGCTCAATGGGAGCCAACCTTCAGGTTCAAATGGGAGAGATGCATCTTCCAATACTGTCAGGTAGGTGTCATGGGTTTAGATGGATAAACAAGAGGTTCAGAGGCAGGAGGATTCTAGGAGTAGGGTGTTTTCCAGGATGGGATCATGTCAGATAATAGTATTTGCCTCAGTGACCGAGGATGTGGAAAGTCAAACAAACTAGACAGTTGCATGTGTTAGAGAGACTAAGGATGTGACCATCTAGATAGATTTTGTCTCAGTGACCAAGGATGTAGCCGGTCACACATAATTGACAGTGTAACTTATTGTGATATTATTCGACGACCCATTTTCCACAGTGATAGAGGGAGTAGCCATTTTGGACTATTGGAGTACAGATGAGGTGGTAGATCCATAGTGATATCTACTATGAGAAACAATGGTGCATCCGTATGTTGTAGGATGAGATACCTCTCTCGCTAAGAGGGAGTGTTGATTTTTTGTAGCTTCGAGAGGTATTCTCACTAGAGACCAAGGTGCCAGGCATGTGGGAATTTTTGTTGGAGGCGGTTTTGAATTTTGTTTTAGTGAAATCGGCCTAGAAATGAGGCTTGGGAAAGTTGATGGGATTGTGGGATTGTGTGGGGGTGACATACCCACAAAGAGGATTAAAATATTCTAATTAATTTTCAAGTTTAGGAAGGGCTCCTAAATTCACTCATTGGACTCATATATAAAGGAGAGATGTCATTGTGACATTAGATCACCATTGTGCATAATGGAGATAGCATAAGTGAGTATGTACTTATGCTAGGAGGATTTGTGATTTCAGCAAAGGGAAATTCTGCTATGGGGGGAATCTGGACTAAAGTTGAGGACTCTCTATTTTCTTCTCTTTGTAGGGAAAGGCACACCTCACATTTGGGAGAGAGAGACAACCTCAAAAGGAAGATATTGTATGAAATGGAGCGATTCGTACAAAGTGTTCGTACAATTTTTTGCATGTACACGGGTTTCAGTGGGAACAATCATGTATGTACGGGGGTTGTTGTAGGAACAATCACATACATCCGTACAAGCTCTTCTAGGCAGGCACATATCTATATATGTTGACGTCATGTGACCTCAACAGGTTGTACAAGTGGTCTGCAACAGATTTGTGGGTAGAGAATATTTCCAGGATATTGTTGAGGTTTGGATTTCTGATTTGTATGGTTATTGGAGAACAAGTTTGTTCTCAATTTTGGTGATTTTGGAGGATAATATTGTCCTCATATTTTGATGATATTGTATTGGATGAGAGGGATGGTTTTTTCCTCAGTATTTATGATGATAACAAGATTACATAACTGAAATTGTGTTTCATATGTGTTGATGATTCATCTCTAATATTTTTTGTTTTCGCTGCATATGTTTTCAGTCAATAATTTTCAGTTTAGAATTGTTTAGTGATAACAACTAGGGTGTTAATGTTGGTTCACTAGGAAGAAATTTATTAGACCTGAAAATTAGTCACATAGAGTTGCATGTGAAAATTGAAAAAATCCATCCTTAAAAAGAAATATGAAATAACAGACTTAGAATATTTGCATTATTTCCTTGGCCTCCAAGTATTGCAAACCAATGAAGGAATATTTTGTTCCCAATATAAGTATGCTTGTGACCTTATTCGTCGCTTTCACATGGATGATTCTAAACCATCCCCTTCTCCCTTCCATACTAGAGTCAAATTTGTTTCCAGTTGTACTACTCCCAAAGTCAATGTGACTTTGTACCATCAGTTAGTTGGTAGCCTCTTATATTTGACTCATGCCCGACCTGATATTTCATTTTTTTTGGTATTGTTTCCTGGTATATGAAAATACCCCATGAAAGCCATTGGAAAGTTGCTAAAAGGACACTTCAACATGTTTGGGATAAATTTCATTTCATGATACATTACATTTCGAGGGGGGCTCCTTTGTTGGTTATTTTCATTGATTCATATTGGGTCGATGACATTGATGATCAAAATCCTACTGTGGGTTATATTTTCAACCTTGGTTCCAGAACTGTCACTTGGGATTGTAAGAAACAACAGGATATTGATATTTATTCAATAGAAATAGAGTAGCAAGCAACAATTAATGCAAGTCAAGAAGCCTTTTGGCTTCGGCAGATTCTTTCAGAGTTTGGATTCCAACAATAGCATCTGACCACCCTATGGTGTGACAATCAGAGTGCCATCAAGCTCACCAAATATCTAGTTCAACATCATTGCAACAAACACAGCGAGTTACACATGCACTTCATCAAAAAGCTCATTAATGATCGAGTTATTGAAGTTCTCTTCTGCCCTACAAAAGATCAAGTTGCAAAATTTTTCACAAAGTCTCTTACAAAAGTGAATTTTTCCAAACTTCGATCTATGTTAGGAGTTCAGGGAATTGTAATTAAGGGGGGATAGGCTCTAATGCCTCCTTCCTTCTCCTATTGTGTCACCTTTATAAATCCTTCAATCCTATCCCAAGTTGTTATTAAGGGGGTATGTTAGGATATTTAGACGCTTAGGAGTTAGTTAAGATCAACTTGGTCTAATGTGTCGTTAGGTTTAAGTGTGTTTCTTTAGCATGCATTAGTATGCATTTGAAATCCGATGTTCACAATATGTTCCTGACATAGAGTGATTTGACGACTCATATTCTCCTCGATCTTAATGGATGCATTGATATGTGGCTTAACACACGATTGGTTCATGATCTCTATTTAAAGATAATGTTTTTGATGATCGATTGTGAGAAAATATCTTGTAATATTTTTCTTTTGCATTAATAAATTGCCTCAAATGGCCATGTTGATTGGGGCCATGGATGTTTTCCCACAAGTGTTTTACCACATAAAAACATCGATGTGTTGATTTTTGATCTAGTTGTGTGAGGGGTTATTGAAGGTGTTCGTCATGTGTTGGAATACATGTGTTGTTGAACATTGATAACAAGAACCATTAGCAAGTATTTGAGGATGATAAATAAATTTTAAGATTTATGAATGAAATAGATAAGTTTATTGTAATTTACATTGATTTTGACTATGAAGAGGAAGATGAACAAGTCAAGGAAAAATAAAGGGTCCTAGAGAAGTTTAGTGAGTTGCATGACACCATCAAAGGGAACAAGATCAACAATTGAAGAATAATCACATCGCTAAGGGATTAGTTCCCATTAATAATATGTTTGACAAATATGATCTAGTTTTCAACCCTGCCTTATCCAAAATTTATCAAAAAAAAGATACAGTATGGGTACCCATGAAGACCCAAAAATCATTAAGTTGTCCAATTACATCTACCCTTGGGAAAATAAGTAGTAAATTCATTTTCTTAAGGAATTAATTGATGTATTTACATGGAGATATTAATGTACAAACCCTTATGATACTCAAAGTATCCAACATAAATGATTTTTAAGGAAGTTGTCTAGCATTTCAAGAAAAAACAAAGGCATGTGAATCCTCTTTGGAGCCACTAAGAAAATTAAATGAAGAAGTTGCTATATGAAAAGATCATCATTTCCTTGCACTAATATTCTTGGGTAGTCATTTTTATGCCAATCAAGAAGAAGAATAGGGAGATAATATTATGTGTAGACTCTAGAAACCTCAAGATAACCTATGTAAAGGACAATTACCCTCTACCCAAAATGGACCAATTATTGCATAAAGTGGTAGGGATGAAGAGAATCTCCATGATGGAGGGAATCACCAGCTACAACCAAGTTGTTGTTGTTTCCTTGGAAAAAACTTAATTCTATTCATTAGACAAAGAAAATTACATATTGTATATGCTTCTAGCATTCATAAAGCCCAAGGAAATAAAACTCTTTACAAAAACTGAAAAACTTCCACCAAAAGAGGCATGGAAGCATTCTTAATTTTCCTTCCAGACTAAAGGAAACTAGAATTGCACTAAACTATTCCTTTAAAAAATTTAGCACATTCATTAAAAAATAGAACAAAAGTACCAAGTATATCTCCTAAATATCTTGCAATAGAGAAAAATAACAAGAACCACTTCATTAAGTGGAAAACAAGAAAGCTCCAATATAGCAGTGAAAATTCAAGAGTTTTTAAGCATCATAAATTAAAAGTACAAGATCATGCATTGAGATTCCATCCCTCATATCCATGATTTTATAATACCCAACTACTACTTGAAGGTCATCTTTCGACAAGTTGTCAACCATTGTGTTAAGCTCCCTGAAAATGTGATAGTAAGACAACAAATTGAACATAGACTCCATTCTTTTAAGTTGTTCATAGATCAAAGCCATAACCAAATTTTTAATTTTTAATTTCCCAATAATCTAATTAATTGCAACCTTGGAGTCACCTAAAAGTTGATGTATGGCCACCAAGA
>ML832849.1:23045-45992 GCA_009831015.1 Picea engelmannii
CATTCATGAATTGTACATTTATTTCCCTTTGAGACTTCAGCATGAATATTTTAGGATCTTATAGAAAATGCACATTAATGTAGCATTCATGAATTTTCTTGTAAAACATTATGTTAGTACTAAATACACTTATGCACATAGATATACATAAAGAGCATATATACCTTCAATATTGAGAGCATACAATTAACCCAAAAATAATTTTTTTTTTTTTTAAATAAATGATTTTCGTCTCAATTTCAACGACCATAAAAATTCCTGCGACGAATTTGCTATATAAAACAAGAAAAGGTGTCGTCTCAATTTCGACGACAATAAAAATTATTGCAACAAATTTGCTATATAAATCAAGAAAAAATGTTGTCTCACTTGCGACGATAATAATATTCCTGCGACGAATTTGCTATATAAAACAAGAAAAGATGTCGTCTCAATTTCGACGACAATAAATAATATAACGACAAATTTTCTATATAAATCAAGAAAACTTTTCGTCTCAATTGCGACGACAATAATAATCCTGCGACGAATTTGCTATATAAAAAAGAAAAGATGTCGTCGCACTTTCGACGACAACAAAAATTCCCGCGACAAATTTTGCTATATAAATCAAGAAAAGATGTCGTCACAATTTCGACGACAGTAAAAAATCGTACGATGAATTTGCTATATAGACCAAGAAAAATGGTTGTCGCAATTGCGATGACAAGTTGGTTTCACTTAGTTTTCCTATATCATCGTATTGGCGATGATATTTCTTTTTTTGTCACAATTGTGAGAAGTTCCCTATGGTCATCGCACTTGCGACGATATTTCAAGTTCGTCGAAATTGCCATGTTCTATGATACGACGTTTGAGAGACTCAAGATTGGTCGCAATATCCACGACATAACGTCGCAAGAGCGTCAAAATAGCCGTCGCAAAATGACCCAAAACTTTGGGACTTTCTGATCGGTGTGACTTGTGAGAGGGGATAACTTTCTTGATATCTAAACTTTTGCCTTCTCAAACCCCTAGGTCACCGGGGATGTCTCCCCTGGGCTATCATCCCTAAATAGAAAGAGGTGTCATATTAAGGTGACAGCGATAGGACAACCTCCTGTTATGCCAATTTTCCCTCCTTTAGCCTTTTCCTTTGGGATAAGTACAAATTGTGCGATAACAATACCCTCAATGTTGTAAATGGGGTCTCTATAAAAAATGAAACGATCATAATCCCATCTATGTCTCCCAACCTGTATAAAATCGTCAATGTGTAGATCGACCATGTCAAAGAGGTCTTGCTCAAGATCACCTATATCATCGAGGCTATTCGCTTCTTCATCTACGTGCGCAAGAGGAAAACAAGTTTGAACGACCTCATCCTCATCAAGCAGGAGAAAATAAAATGATGCCTCAACACGTTGCACTTCATCAAGATTCTTTTTTCTCTTCATGGGCATGCTCCTCCATCGCCTCTTCATTACACAAGGCTTGATTCTTAATGTAAAGTGCTTCGTTTTCTTTTTTTTTAAATGGTTTGTCGCATCCAAGGGATCCTCTAATTCTTCTCCAGTTCAAAATTCATGGAATAAAGTGACATCAAGATCTTCAAAAGGATTACAACTCATCATGTTCTCTTCTTGATGTGTAGGAGGAACAAAGGCCTCAATGTCTTCATCAAATGTCTTGTCTTGATCTTCAACATGAGAAAAATTATAGGAATCTTCTTCATATATGGATTCTTCAAGTATTTCTTCATTCTCAAGGGCTAGTTCCTTGGAAGGAAATAACTCTTATATACGTTTCATCATTTCCTCAACAACTTTTTTGGAAGCCTTTTCCTTTTCCATCTGTAAAAGTTCCCTCTTTGAGGCATAACAATTTTTGGATGAGGATTCATTCCATGGTTCCATATTTCCATTGACTAAAAGGACACCTCAATGGATTTGCCAGATGAGATCAAGGCTCATCAAAGGATGGAAAGGGGGAAAGAGAGAAAGGTGGGTTTGTGGAAAGTGGAGTAGATAGACAAGCTTAAGGAGAAACTTATCAAGGGTGGAAAAGAGAACGTTCTTCAATGGAGTCGCCAGGCAAGCTAAGGGATAGAGGATTTGAGAGGGAAGCTTATCAAAGTGTTGTTAGGGAACGGAAATGATTCAAAATCCTCCCCGACAACGACACCAAAATGTTATCACACAAGTTGTAGGTTGGGAAAATCCCAACTCAACTACTAAATGGTGACAACTAAGAGGTCACCTACCCATTGTCACCTTAGGTAGGTGTCCCCATCACTTTAGAGGTGAGGCAGCCACCTAAAGGGGGGAATCTCGGTGACCCTAGGGGGAATGAGATGAAGATGTAGGAAGATGAATATGAAGTCCCTAGAGGTAAAATTTAGATGATGTGAAAGGGTTGGAATGAAGTCTTGGGAAGGTCCAAGAGTTTCCAAGTATGTTGAGTAATCTGTAAATGCTGAAATACCTTCCCGAGACACAAGAAAAACCACTTTGCAATGATGTATGTTAGTTGGATCAACAAGTTAAGATTTTTGTCCCTAATTTGAAGCAATATATAACAATATATATCAACAATAATATGGTACTATAATTTACTCAATAAATGCTAGAGATAAAGTAGAAGATACAAGAGAAAGACTAGTTAATGACTAGCTAAACTCAAGATGAAAAACCAATATTCTAGCATGAAAAGATAAGGTTGTTGAAAACACTTTTCTGCAGAAAATTATATCAGCCTTATGGATGTAACATTCAATGTATTACAACAAGAAAATAATCCACTGATAACCCTCCAAACTTTGCCAATAAATGCGCTAGACCAAGAAGAACAAGTATGCAAACTTTGGATGAATTCCAATGGTTGATTAGGGATTTATTAAGGAAATGATTTAGGGTTTCTGCAACCCTAAAGGCTAAAGACGAAAGTTTGCAACAACAAAAAGAAGTATCCCCTTGATGAGGATTCCCTATTAGTTGTGAGGTTCACAAGGCACAAGAAACACAATCCAATTTGCAAGAAGTAAAAATGACAAGAAATCATGTTTCCCAATGCAATAATTTGTTTCTCCAATGCAAGACTAGTGCCTTTAGTTATGGGTTAATGGGGTAAAAAAAACATAGCTAGGGTTACTAAATCCTTCGGGGTGTAAATCCTCTTACTTCCCAAGGCGAGTATCCTAGCTAGGGTTTGAAGACGAGGGGTGTAAATCCTCTTACTTTATCAACTAAACCCTTGCAAAATAACTTTTAAAACTTAGCAATTATGGTGGAAGCTAGGCAAAAAACATTATTCCATAACACAAGAGGAAAAATTCTCCAAGTGTAGTGAAAATTTTAGATAAATACTTCTCAAAAGAGGGAGATTTATGTTCAAATGAGATCTTATGATCTCTTATTTATACAAAATGTCACCAAGGTCATTTGTCCACATATTAAGGGGTAAATCAAAAGACTAGGGGTCAACAACCCTAATCTTGCCCCCTTTAACAAAGTAATATTAGCAATTCATTTACTTCATCCAAGAGGATATTAGGCTTGCATATGAGGCTTCTGGACAACAGCAACAACAACAACAGTTAGTTCCAGGTGTTGAGGACCTTTCTCTTTGGACAAAGGGAAAGAAGAAGACCGGTCATGGAGGTCGGCACGGTCCCAAGTTTGGGGCCCCACCATAGGGAGGAGAGAGCAGCAACAGCAGTGGGAATAGGAGAGACATGAGAACAGTGAGATGCTTTTCTTATGGAGAGATGGGTCACTATGCAGGACAATGTCCCAAGAAGAAGAAGAAGAAGCAGGATGTGTCAGCAGCGACAACAGAGGAGATAGAGTTCAATGATCATTTTGCGAGAGAGTGTGCGTTCATGACTACCTTGTCTGCTATTACACCATACAACACTATATGGGGAGACAGAGTTGATGAGGAACGACTGACTCACAACACCGATTCAGAGGGAGATGAGACTTAGTGTCCCTGGACATCTTCAGAGTGGGTGACTGGTCCACCCAGTATAGTTATAGTTTCAAAGAAATCGAGAAGACAAAGAGTTGGTGCTACAGCTTCAGTGCATTAGAGGTTTATGAGGAGGAGGAGCAAGACACCATGGAGGCTTGAGACTCACATAGCTTCTGAGATGGGCAGATCAGGTTCTGGATCCACTTTAGGTGGAGGTGACTTGGTGAGAGGCCAAGTTCATGACTCTTGGTGAGATACCAAGAGGGGGAGACTCTTGGTGAGATGCCAAGAGTAGTGACTCTTGGTGAGATGCTAGGAGTAGGAGGAAATTCTTGGTGGGAGACCAAGGTGGAGATATTTGGTGTGATGTCGAGATCTAGGTGATCTTGGATAGATGGAGAGGCAGTTCCATTTATAGATCATGCAGATTGAGTAGATCTCCGACAGAGTCCACTTTCTGTGATTAGGGTACAACCATACTCACCAGGTATATGCCAGGAGGAAACCATGTCCTCTGCAGGGACCAAATTGGTGCTCATGAGCACTTTCCTCAATAAGAGGGAGTGTTGGGATTTGGGTACCTTGGAAAGTGGTCCCCATGTGCTTATGAGTCTCTAAGCACAAAGGGGGAAGACTATTACCCTTGTACTTTACTTTATGATTCTAATTTCACTTTGACTTAGGAGATTTAAGTCAAAAATGAAATATGTCACTTAAGTCATAAAGTGACAATTAATTCACAAAGTGAGTGAATTAATAGACATAAATCAACTAAGGAAAGTGGGTTTCCTTAGTGAGATTTTTGGATGAGATCTCACCCATTGATTAGACTTGGCTAGATCAAATCTAGGCCATTGATATTTTAGGGCTTGGACAAAGGAGGATAAAGGAGGGTAAAGTGTATTATTGAGATTCACCCTTCACTTGTGAGTTTTGGAGAAGAGGAGAGGGGTGCATTTCTCAAGGAGGGAGAGGGCGCACTTGATGGGGGCTTGAGAGAAACCCTTGATATCTTGAGAAGGAATCTCTTGCTACTTTGAGCTTGCATGAAGAGCATATCAATGGAGTCTTAGCTTATATTTCTTGGAGGGAGCATTCTATATGGAGGAGGGGCACATCTACTAGAGGAGGGCGCATTTATTTCCTTCATTTTATCACCAAGAGTGGAGGACTTGGAGCCTTGATATGAGGTTAGTTGCATGAGGAGGCTAGAGTGAGGGTGTATGCTTTCTGTTATAACCCTAATTTTCACCAGACATGCTTACCTGGCATCAGGCCATCTTAGATTCCTTCTTTGCCAAAACACTGTTGAACACCTCTTCTTAAAAAACCCTTTTATAAAGACCCACATGCCCTGCTCCATTACTACACGCGTGTACACACTAGCTGACCCAAGACAGCCCGTGTGTACCTACAAAAGCACGGAAAAAGGAAAGTTCATGATGGAACACACAGCTTTGGGTAAGTTAACTAAACCTTTCATCCATGCATGGCCGGTCACTCGACCAAATACCTAGCTTCTTCTAGCCTATAAAAGAAGGGTTAGGGGTCCCATTTGAAATGAGGAGAATCATAGTAAAGAAACTATACCCGATTAAGCATTCCCTTTGTCCCAAACTTTAGCCATCCTTGTACAAAGAGAAGTATAGAGCAAAGCAGTTGGAAGACAGTGGAAGAAGACCCCAGTACCAGGATTGAGGGGCATTAGCCGAATTTATCATTGTAAAGTATCATTATGAAGTTAATAAAAGAATTGCTTTTCCCATCCCGCCATATGAGATTGTCATTATTAGAATATTGATTGTATGATTGATTAAATCTCTAACCTGTTAGTTCATAGATCAAATGCATGTGGAGTTATTTGTTTTTCTTTAGTGAATGCAGGTCAGCATTGGGAGGAGAGTTGCAGTCAAAGAACGACCAAGCACGAAAAGGGATCGACATCACACATGAAAAATAAGGTACGTCAACTTAATCTCTTGAGCCTTGTATTTACATATGAGTAATGGGGGTTTAGGCATGGGATGATGGTAAAAAGTAAGAATCTTTAGGTCATTTCTGCATGCATGATAAAACCATTAGTGTTAGTCCATAGGAGGAATTTCCCACCCACAACAGAATTGGTGACCATACTGGGGAGCTTTAGGGTTTCTGTGAATGTTTTTTATTAGGTATTTTTAAAAACTGGTTTCATTCCTTATTTTTAAAGTTTCTGCAAAAGTCTGAGCTAACAAATATTCTGGTCTTCCATACAAGTTATCTCTGTTTCTTTGCTTGACTGCATTTTTTTTCAAGACCCACAGAGGTACACGCGGCCTGTATAAGGTCTGCACGCGTGTACCCGCGTCCTACCTTCCCACAACCCACGTGTACACGCTAGCTGAGGAAGTGTCAGTCGCGTGTATGATTCTAGAAAAATTCTTTTAGAGAGGCAGTCATCCTCTCCGTTGTCAGAAATAATCCTTTTCAGGGGTTTTTTGGACCTCTTTCTAGTCTTTGTTGTTTGCAGTCTATAGCATAGGTTCCACCTCAGATTAGTTTGTTCTATGAAGTTTTCCTTGAATTGTTTTCTTTTTTCTGTTAAAGTAAGTGTCTGGGTCTTCAAGAGATCCTGGTTCTCAGTACCAGTAGTCTCTGCCTGGACTGGATTGTTTGGCCTTTCATTTATCTTAGAGTTTCATAATTACATGCGGCATGTATAAGGTATGCACGTGTGTACACATGCCCTGACTATACACAGCTTGCATGCACACGCTTGCTGTTGAACTATCAGCAGCGTGCCTATGGAGAAAATTTGTGTTTAAGGTAAGGCAATCATCCTTTCCTCTGACAAGAGTTATACCTCTTAGTTTTTTGGGTCTCTGTCATAGCGATCAGTAACTTAGGTTTGATCATAGCAATAGCTTTATTTTTCATTAAGAAGTTTTCCTCAAAATTTTCTTTTTATATGGTTTTTAGACAAGTGTGAGAGTCCAGTTTTAATTTGCTTGTGTGTTATTTTTAAAGTGACTCTTTGCGATCTGCGCTTAGGCCAGAATTTTTTTTGGTTTTTACTTGTTGATATTTTTCCTTTTTTCTTTGTGAGCATTCGAATAAAAAAAAAACTTTTATTTCTTTGTTTAGTTAAATAGTGTTGGTTTGCATTAATAACCAGGGAAAAGTCTTTGCTTTCATAAGTTTTTGACGATTTACTTAGATCATAAGTAGCTCGTAGTCGAGTGAAATCCTACTTTGAGTTTGTTGTTTAAAGATCTTAGAAAACTTTTAGTTTGAAAAGTTGTTTAAGATTTGAGTCAAGAAGAAGTTATTTTGTTTCCATCTTTCTGTTTATTTTTCTTTCGTCTTTCAAACATCACTAGTTTCACTTTCATAACCTTTGAATTAAGACAAGACATACAAATTAACACTAAATCTAAAACTCATTAGACTTTTTATGTTTGTAGGGTCAACCAACTAGTTTAGGGTTAGGGCCTTGAATTAGGTTGGAGAGGAAACTCTTCAAGGCCATTAAATCAAACATTGGAGTCTGAGTTAGGGAGTGTCAAAGTCCAGTATCGTGAAACTTATCCGGGATCCCCCTCTAACACAGGGGATAAACACGAGGTTGTGTGCAGAAAGGTAGCAGAGATAACCCCTCCAAAGCTAGACCAATCGTAGTGGAGAACACATATAGAGGGCTTGTCTTGGGATTCCGTCAATTGCATTTGCCATGGAGCTTCATGGGTCTCGAATCCATTCGAGGTCCTCAATTGTCTTCCAGACCACTTGCCTTCAATACCCTTGACAGGTTTCGAGATCGATACCCTTCTCATTGTGGTCTACCTGAATTTTGACTGTACCCACCTGGTGATTGTTCGCGCGCTGGCAACCTAGTTGCCTATCATTTTTTAGAGACATATACAGGTGACCACGGGGGTATACCATGGTACCTAGGACAGACATCGGGCCATGCTTTGCAGAGTATACCCGGAGGGTGCTTCTGTGTTCGAGTTTCACTTGCACCGGTAAGTTGCTCTAGTGTTGGTTGTTGTAACTGTTCTTCCAACTAGTTTAGTGTTTGCTTGTTTTATCTTAGAGGGACCTTTTTAGTGTGTGTTGTTTTTTGAACGAATAGAAAGCCCTAGTGTGTCTTTGATATTCTCACATAGTGGAAGATCATGAGCTCCGTCGGTCATGAAGGATTCTAGGCCTATCACCAATTACACTGGAGCTACCTCTGCCACCACTAAGGCGAAAGCTAGACCAACAAGGGTCTTTTGAAGCAACCAGGTCACAGGAAACTGTACCCGACCAACATCCGGAGGAAACGATTGTTTTAGACCTTGGAGCGAAAGCTTTTGGTCCATCCAAAAATCCAACCACTGATCTTTTGGCACCCATCATCATATAGATTCACCCTTACAAGTTCCATACAATGTCGCACGCAACAATGGAAACAAATGCTGCCACTTCTTCTGGGAATTATTCAATTCCCACTACGGTTGTCACCACAGGGGATATTCCACCTCCTAACCCACTGTCATCGATCCGAGCCACCATGGTCTCAAACGCCTCTACCTCGAGCAGTGGTCCAATCCCGTCTATGGCGGTGGCCACTGCCCCTTTCACACTGAGTGCGACATGCCCTCTGTTCTCATACGGGATGCCTAGCTCAGGTACACGTCCTGTACTTTCCTACTCGACTTTATAGACTTTAGGTCTGGGGAAAGGGAGCTCTAACGCTCCTCTGCAAGGAAACTTAGGGGGCACTTCAGCTCCTTTTAACGCTTTCCCTTACGGGGGAGGTCATATACCTCCTTCATCCCCTTCGCTCGATGGCACCCACTAGCAATCCGTCAGGCCACCCACACACCATAGTTTATTTGGAGAAGGGAGTCAAGGACCACCTACTCATAATATGTCGGTAGGTTCGACACTGTTTTCTTTGTTTGGTGCATTTGGTAACAATGCTTTCTCGTCATCTATTTTCCCGACTGGGGGCAACCTCGGTTACGAACAACCTATTCCTATGCAGGGTATTATTCCTGCATAGGGTGCAAACCCAGGAACTCCTTCCGCATCAGGACCTTGGAATTCTTGGCAAGAATCAGTTCCCTCATTAGGAACGCAGATCTAGGGAAATTATTTTCACAACCAATGGAACCCCGGACAAGGTACTATGCCTATGCCCATGGGATCAGCATGGGGCAACCCTTCCCAAAGTCCTCTGAATGTAATGCACTCCAGACCATCTACGCCCTATTTTTGGAATCATTCGATGATGTCTCCTCACACCCAGAATCTGTATGCTGGTCATGGCCATGGTTTTTACCAGAACCCAGGCCAGTAGCCGAACTTTTCCTGGCAACCTGGTGCCAGTCAAACTCCAGGTCCCTTTTTCCATGGTTATCACCAACAACCCAAACTACCTTTCCTGGTAACCTTGCATTTTCCATACTTGACAAGGTTGTTGAATGACCCTATCTGTCACGATCCGCATTGGCCCCCTATGCTGATGAAGTTGCCTTCGGACATACCAAAGTTCGAGGCCAAGCCTAACGAAGATCCAGGAGATCATGAGACCACCTTCCATCTTTGGTGCTCGTCTAACTCGTTGAAAGACGACTCTGTACAGTTGTGATTTTTTCAGCGTACTCTCATTTGGAGTGCCACGAAATGGTACATTGAGCTCGACCACTCAAGATAATCTTCCTTCGGCAAATTGGCAATGGCTTTCCTAAACCATTTCCAATTACCTGTGAGATACAACGCTGGCACATAATTGTTGGCCAATTTCGAACAGATAAAAGCGGACCATATCTTTGATTACATCCGAGAATGGAGATGTCGGAAGAGTTTAATTAAGGTGCCAGTCCCACCAACATTCCTGCTCGAGTGGTTCCTTAAGTCTTTGGTCCCACAATTATCCAAAGACGTCGCGACGTCGGGAGTGTTTTCCGAAGAAGATTCCATCATGAGAGCTCAACAGCTTCAGCCAATCTACTCTTAGTCTGGTTTATTATACGAGATCTTTCCAGATGCACCATGCTCAATACTTGATAAAACCAAACACAGAGCTGGACCACATGCCGATGGTATTGTTGGTTCAGCACAAACAAATCTCGTTGAAAAACTGACGAAGCAATTGCAACAATTGTCTATACAACACACAGAGGCCAACCAAACTATTGTTTTGTCTCCTCCCCCTACCCAAACGTCGGATGTACACACAGTGCAATCGACGAATCCAAAGGCCACCCAACATCCTGATGGAAATAAAAAAAAAATGAAAGAAGGGCAAGGGGGATAAGAAACCCACTAATAATGCTGGCAGGGGCAACACCGAGAAACGAAAGGCGAGGTATCTGTGCAACCTGTGCATGGAAGACCACCTGACCCACCAATGTCCTCGGCTTGTAGAGGCCCAAAAGTTTTTGACACAACAACAGCCTGTCGTGTTAACCAATCCATTTCAACATGGGAAAAAACTGACCCAAACCTCTACAAGCGCGGAAGGGGGCAGTCAAGGACCCTCTCTGTCTTTGAACAATCCTACATCTACGAATGTGTATATGATGAAGGGTGATGATTTTATATCAACTAGAGCGCATGACTACAGTAAACCAAGCACTTCTGAGAAGGGCAAAGAAGCTGAAATCCCACCTCTTCCTCTCCAGATCGAGAGGACTTTGGGTGAAACAATAACACGCATCCCAAAAGGTGCGTTCAAGAAAGCTTCTCACAACCCAAATGCAAGGGCCACCCAGAACTATTATGTGGTGGAGGATTTGTCCCAAACCCCTTGTGCGATGTCCACTTTGGAGGTCCTCCAAAACTGCCCTTCCCAGAGGAAATCTTTGTTAGCTGCTTTAGGATCTACCGAGACTTGTAATCTGGGTACAATCATGCTGGATACAACCGACTTAAAACCTCGACTACCTTACCACTTAGCATTTCAGATAGTAGTGTCTTACCCCACGAAAAATTTTACTCGGACCATTTTCCACATGGTGGTTGATGACAGTGCCTCAACATGCGTTATGTCATTGGCATGTTGGAAGGCCATCGGCCAGCCCGTTTTGTCTTCGTCCCCTACTCTTCTCACTGCTTTTGACGGTCGTTCGTTCCGACCACATGGTATCATTCCCTCTTTCCCCATGCAGTTAGGAAGGAAGACCGTGTCCGTCGAGGTAGAAGTAGTCGATGCATCCCTCGACTACAATCTCTTATTAGGAAGGAGTTGGACTTATGCTATGCAAGCAGTGGTTGCTACAGTTTTCCAGGTCTTGTTGTTTCCACACGAGGACCAGATTGTGACCATTGATCAATTGTCTTTCTCCAGACCTGACCCTTCACTGGGGGCATCTGCGGTCCCGATGATTGATAATCCCCAACCGGGCATAGTCAACGTAGGGTTGGTTTGTGCCCATCTTTGATGGGTACCCTCGATTACCCGCCCCCTCAAGGCGATGTCAAGTTCATATCCGACCACCATAAGGTTGAGATTTTCCAAATTTCGTCGTTTCGCACGACTTACTTCAATGATCCGTGGATACTTCCTTCCCCATCGGCCAAAATGGAAGGGACAAGACACCCTGGCATGTCCATGCCCTTGTCCGCAGCCGAAGTAGCATACTCTTTAGTCCAGCAAGCTTCAGCCGACACCGATCCAACTCCTGCACAAGAGTTAGATCCGATTCCAGAGCCTATTTGGGCTCAAGGTTCTCTTGTTGATACTGATGCGTTAGACTTAGTCTTTCCCTCCGACGAAGCAATAATTGAAGCAATGACTAGTCCGGCCAAACCCTGGGACGATCTCCATCACCGATCATACTTCCTCCCAGAGTTAAGCGAAATCGAGGCAGGATAATTCACCTTAACTATGACTTGAGACAGATCTTGTCCTATTAATCCCTTAGCTACACATGAGGTTTATGTCGAGGGTAATATAGCAACTATTGTTGAAACTATATCGATTAATATCTCCAAAACCCCTGGCATTGTGGAGAATGTTTTCGTCAGAGCCGACTGTTTCCCTGAAGAGATTCAAGTCTACACAGATCTTTTTAAAGAATTCCGCGATGTTTTTGCCTGGTTTTACGAGGAAATGCCAGGCATTGATCCAAGAATAGTCGAACATGAAATCACAACTTATCCTGATGCCAAGCCAGTTCAGCAAAAGCTTCGTCCAGTTAATCCCAGGAAAGAAGCAACCATTAAGGTTGAAGTTGAGAAATTGCTCAAAGTTGGTTTTATCTACCCTACCCATCTAACCCAATGGGTGTCAAATCCGGTGCTGGTCAACAAGAAGCAGGGCACGATTCGCGTATGTACAAACTTCTGTGATTTAAACAAGGCTTGTCCAAAAGATAATTTTCCCACACCATTCATTGACTAGATAATCGATGAATGTGCAGGTTGCGAGGCCTTTTCTTTCATGGATGTTTTTTCAGGATATAATCAGATACAAATCAAACCTGAAGACCAGCACAAAATGACATTCATTTGTTCGTGGGGTACATTTTCCTATCGTAAGATGCCTTTTGGTCTCAAAAATGCTGGAGCTACCTTCCAGTGGGCCATGTCTTTTGCTTTCCATGATCTCAAGCATATAGTCGAGGCCTATTTAGATGATTTAGCATCTCGATCTCGCAAGAGAACAGATCATCCCACACACCTCCGACTTATCTTTGAGTGATGTCGCTACTTATGGATTCGCTTGAATCCAAACAAGTGCAGCTTTTGCATAACCTCGGGACATTTGTTAGGTTTCATAGTGTCAACAACAGGGATCATGGTCGATCCTCTCAAGGTTGAGACAATAGTTTAGTTGCCTCCTCCACGCACAATCCTTCAACTTTAGAGTCTACAAGGCAAGGCTAATTTTTTAAGGCGTTTCATCGCCAACTATGCCGAGATCACAAAGGGATTTATGCACTTACTGAAGAAAGACATTCCTTTTCATTGGGACGATGCTGCTCAACGCTCCTTCGAAGTGTTGAAGCATGCCCTCACAATTGCCCCTTTGCTTCGGCAACCCAACTATAACAAAGATTTCTTATTATACCTGGCTGCAACAGAGTCAACCATCGGCATGGTCTTAGTTTGGTAAGATGATTTTCTCTCAGAATATGTGATCTATTACCTGAGTCGAGGCCTAGTCAGACCGAAACTCAATTATTCTCATATCGAAAAACTTGCGTTGGCAGCAGTCCATGTTGTTCAATAGTTCTGTCATTATGTTTTGTTTCGCAAGACCACCGTCATTGTCGTTGTGAATCCGTTTCAATACATGTTGACACGACGGGTAATAGGCGGAAAGATTAGTAGATGGATAGTTGTCCTCCAGGAATTCGACTTAGATTTTGTTTCAGCGAAATCCAAAAAGTCATTGGTTTTCGCAGAACTTATTTCAGAACTTCTGGTTGAGTAGGTGATGTTGTGCACAAAGAGTTTCCTATCAGAGGAGATATGCTTTTTATTGCATCTTCAAATCCCTGGTATGGAGATATACTAGTTTATCTCCAGACTTTGAAGTGCCCCACCTCTGCTTCTCGTGATGAGCGTCGCCGTATACGCCATCAGTCCAAGAATTATCTCATACTCGACGATACGTTGTATCGAAGAGGTGTAGACTGCATCCTGCGCTGATGTCTCACTCACGAAGAAGTAGTTATCGTGCTTAATGATTTCCATACCAGAGCATGTGGCAGTCATTTGTCTGGGTTGGCAACAGCCCAAAAGATTTTACGAGCAGGTTACTTCTGGCCAACACTAATCAAAGATTGTATCAAATCGGTCAAGAAGTGCCACCCATGTCAGATCTTCTCTTGGAAGATGAGGGCACATCCCTCTCCCATGTTTCCTGTCATCACAGTTGGTCCCTTCACCAAGTGGGGGATTGATTACACTACATGAAACCCTCCTTCAGTAAGGGGGCATTGTTATATCATTATAGCCATAGACTACTTCACAAAGTGGATCGAAGCTATGCCAATGTTTAAAGATGATGGAGAGACTGCAACTCTCTTTTTATTCAACCAGATAATAGCAAGGTTCGGTGTCCCAAGAGAGATTGTCACTGACCATGGCAGTCACTTTCAGAACCAGATGATGACTGAATTAGCATCAAAGCTTGGGTTGCGGAAAGAACATTTGTCACCCTCTTACCCCCAAGCAAATGGTCAGGTGAAAGTTGTAAATAAATCTCTTGAGACCATCCTACAACAAACGAGCAACTCAGCCAAGTCAAATTGGCATTTGATGTTATTCTCGGCATTATGGGCTTACCGAACATCTGTTAAAACTGCAACCGTTTTCTCACCATTTCAACTCGTTTATGAGCTGGAAGCAGTCTTGCCTATAGAATGTCAGATCTTGTCCCTAAAGTTGGCAGTACAATTATTGCCAGACACTTCTCCCCCTGAATAACGGTTATTATACCTTGAGCGGCTCAATGAGCAGTGTCATGATGCGGCCCTGGCCAGCGAGGCTCACAAACAAAAATTCAAGTGTCAGTATGATCGGTCCATTCGTCCTCGGATTTTCTCTGAAGGCGACCTTGTCCTGATCTACGACCAAGATAAGGACCCTCTGGAGGCAGGAAAATTCAAACCCATGTGGTTCGGACCTTTCATCATAAAAGAGGTTCTAAAAAAGGGCACTTATCGTTTGGTTGATTTTGAGGGAAATGCTTTGGTGGAGCCTAGAAATGGGCTCTACCTCAAGAAGTATTACTCATAGGTAGGTCACCTTGGATAACTTTTTGTAACATATGTATAGTTTTTGTACTATTACTTTCTGGTTTCTTTTAGTATTATGGACGTGTCATTTTGATGTTATCTTTTGTCACTGTGGCATATGTCAAGTGAATCAGAGGTGTTTATTGGGTACGCAGACAGTGCTAGCCGACACGCTTAGAGGGTTGCCTCTGCAACTTGGGTAATTTTTACACCTCGAGGATAGTTATTATCTTCTGGAGGTATATGCTTAGGCGACACCACAAACAATGGTGCCGAGTATAGTGCAGTTATTGAGTTGCTTCGTGATGCCTTGTCATTTGGTATCTCTCATCTCTGGGTCTATTTAGACGCTCAAATGGTTGTGTCTTAGTTAAATAGAGTCTACCGTGTTCATGATCCAACTTTACACTGACGATTCCTTAGGGTACGTCTCTTAGAACGAAGCTTTGATTATAATACATATTTTCATGTTCCTAGGATATTAAACCAAGTTACAAATACTCTAGCTAATCAAATTTTAGACTGGCATCTCGCACACATATAAAAATACATACACATAAACATGTAAATACATTTTTAAAGGCAAATATGATCCATAAGACACAAAAAGACATAAAAATCCATATATAATATCATAAGCACCAGAGTACATAGGTGGACGCAAACGCCTCAAAAATATGACCAGTAACGAGTCATGGGGCTTATGCCCTCAAAAAATATATACAAGTAGTGCTCTCGGCACGTTAAAAGTCTAGACTAACTAAGTTCAGGGCCTATGGGCCCTATTGTAATGATCAACAGCGTTTGCCAAATGCTGAAATAGTCGGACCCACGTCCATGGTGCCCCCACTACATGAGGCTGCATAGATGGTGGAAAATCCTCAATCTCTGCATAGGGACTGTGTGGGTGAGCGAGGTAAAGTTTCGCTCAACTCGTCTCAAAACCCTCTCAGCCTCATTGGCTGGAAGATCTCTTGTTGTTGTTGGTCCCCCTGCGGCAGCAAGTGCAGCCCCTGGTCGAGGATGATGCATGTTCCTCGCATAATCCACAGGTCGCACTGGTCCCACATCTACACATAATAGATACATATCTTTCAAATACTCTGGTATAAAAAAAATGATATATATAAAAAACAACATAAAAATTACATATGTTTCACAAAGAAAAAAAAAAAAAACCATGCAAACTTACCCATCTTTCCTCGCTCCTCGCCAGGAGGTACCGGTATCTCAGGGTCTCTTGAGAAATCAATCCCAGCATAAGGGTAATCCTCTATGACTGGGATCTATGGCGACAACCAAGCAAATAAGTCATCATCAAAGGACTCATTGGTCCTTCCACCACCCTGTTGTGGTAGTAACACTGCCCATCTGCAAACCGCAGGAAGAGAGGCCTGATGTCCTCGTACCACCACTCGAGGACTGAAAATAGGAACTCTTTCAAAGAAGAAAGAGCATAGAATCATCCTGAACCTGAAGTTCCTCTGCGTCCGCAATCAACAATCTATCAGCTGCCTCTTCATACAATCCAACAGTGTAGTGCTACAGTCAAATATATGTGCATTTAAGCACTGGATTGCACAGTTCATTTGTGCACAGGACGCCTGAAGTAGAGCCGCAGAACCAGTCATCTTCCCAATAAGAAACACAATCGTCTGCAGTGATAAATCAGTGATCTTTCTTATTAGCACCTGAGAGCTCGATCGATCTGTACCAGCCTCACAATAAAGTCCTATCAATTCTGATATGTTATAAGGCCCCGAAGGAAATGTCCAGAAATTGACTGGTTCCCCTCTCCTGGAGAGGCCATTCAAAAGTATATATCCTCTGTAGTAGGCACCAATGACTGCCCCTCTAACATAAATGCCTCTGCGTCGGGATGCTAGTTGACCTAAGACAGCCCGCATGTACCTACAAAAGCACGGAAAAAGGAAAGTTATTGATGGAACACACAGCTTTGGGTAAGTTAACTAAACCTTTCGGCCATGCATGGTCGGTCACTCGACCAAATACCTAGCTTCTTCTAGCCTATAAAAGAAGGGTTAGGGGTCGCATTTGAAAGGAGGAGAATCATAGTAAAGAAACTATACTCGATTAAGCATTCCCTTTGTTCCAACCTTTAGCCATCCTTGTGCAAAGTGAAGTATAGAGCAAAGCAGTTGGAAGACAGTGGAAGAAGAGCCCAGGACCAGGATCGAGGAGCAGTAGCTGACTTTATCATTGTAAAGTATCATTGTGAATTTAATAAAAGAATTTATTTTCCCGTCCCGCCATATGAGATTGTCATTATTGGAATATTGATTGTATGATTGATTAAATCTCTAACCCGTTAGTTCATAGATCAAATGCATGTGGAGTTCTTTGTTTGTCTTTAGTGAATGCAGGTTAGCATTGGGAGGAGAGTTGCAGTCAAAAAATGACCAAGCACGAAAAAGGGATCGACATCAAACACGAAAAATAAAGCACGTCAACTTAATCTCTTGAGCCTTATATTTACATATGAGTAATGGGGGTTTAGGCATGGGATGATGGTAAAAAGTAAGAATCTTTAGGTCATTTATGCATGCATGATAAAAACCTTAGTGCTAGTCTGTAGGAGGGATTTCCCACTCACAACACTTTCCTGGAGAGATATATCTAGCTTTGGCCTATGTAATTTGATGGTGATCATATCTTCTAGGAGGAGGGCACACCAGTGGAGTGGGTTGACAGCTACCTGGTAGCAGATCTGCTTGGTTGAATCCAATTCTGATAGTTTCAGTGGAGAGGCAACACAGGAGAGCACATTCCTGTGGAGGGATTTCTTCATTGGGTCATAGAGGAGCTAGAGCGCTTCACTTCAGTGTAGAGAGAAACAAAGGGATAGGGCGCAAGTGTGGAGATTGCTATGTATACAGGTTCCATTGTATTGTATTACTTGTTGTATATCTTGCTTTGATCATCATTATATAGACATATAACCCAAACTGGTTTTCCCCTAGGGAGTTTTATCTAGGGTCATGTTGACCAAAAATACCCATGTCAAATTTATGCATGCCTAGAAGTGTAGATCAACATTTTAAAGTTAAAGATCTAGAGGTACTTGTTGATGGGCGAAATCGACCGTCCATCAACTGAGAGAGTGGAACCGGTCCGGGGTTGTCTAATAACCCAAGCCGTTTGGGATGAACCACCCTGACGGGTTTAGTGGCTCCGTTAGCCGATCTAAGGTCCTAAGAAAACAAAAAGAAAACTAATCTACAATAACTAAACTAACTAAAACTAAATAATACAAACTAATAAACTAATCTAACTACTCTATATATATAATCTACTAAGTACTACTATACTAACTTTAACTAATTAATTATCAAACTACTAACTGAAATATAACTTATTCAAAAAATGTACAATATCTACAATTTACAGATTTAAATAAAACCTGGAAAACTCACTTATATTCTGCCCTAAGACAGAGAAAGATGTTTTTGTTGATTTTATAATTTTATGAACAGAAATAAAACATAAATCTAACTAAACTAAAACACTAATCTAAACTACAAATATATCTAACTGGAATACTAATAATATACTAAAGAAATTAACAAAAATAATCACAAACTGACCTGTAGAAATGCTCCAGATTTGTCCTTTGTATGATGACTGTTTTAGCAGATTGGAGGGAGGAAACCCGCATCGAATTATCCAAGAGCTTCTCGTAAACAATAGCTGCAATGCTCTTCAAGTGTGATTACAGGACAAACAAGACATAAAATCACAACAATCATATGATTTATAAATCTCCACAATTAGATAAACCCGTGTGCAAAGACTTATACAAAATAATTCAATTGATGAAGAAGAGAAATCTGTCATTCATTAACTGAATAAAGTAGTTGCTGTGTTTTTAAATGTTGAAAGAAATCAGACATGGATCATATTAATTAAATCACATCATTTTGCAAGAGAGTATGATAACTAAAGTAGTCTATAATCAATTACTAATGACATGCATAAAATTGAAACAAAAGATTGATATTATGAAAAGCGAAAGCTGTAGAAGAACATCAACTTATGTCTCAGTTTGTATTAGAATTCCATAGCCTGGTTCTCCCACAAGTGAGGATGATGATTATTTACAAAAATAAAGAAGTATTTAAAGACTTCCCACAGGGTAAAACATCCCTGTGGGAATTATCAAAAACAGTTTACAAAAATCTGGGAATAATCTCCCCAAATCCCTAATTTTTCCTATGACTAATAACTGAAAACCATATCTAAACTGCTGTAGCATGCCCAATTGGTTAATGAAATTCATGGTTACCTGGAAGTAGACAAAAAATACAGAAGTTTAGATAATGTTTATTGATAAAATTGGCAGAAAACTATTTCTGGCGATTCTGTAGCTAGTCTATTTAAAAACAGAATCCATTTTAATCAATCCAAATCTAATAGAATTATATTCAAACTTTTAAACAAGTATTTGATCACTAAATCAACACAAAGCAAATCACTCATATCATAAGTAGCCAAATCTATTTGCCAATTTTGAACAGACAGAAATCATAATTGAATCAATCAAATGATAACAAGATATGTACGATCTGTCACATAATTTTTATTTTCATTTCAGAGGAGACAGAATTGAAATCATTTCTTGAATTAATTTCAAACAAACTATGACCGATTTTAGCCAAGTCTTTCATATGAATTCAAATAGAGACAAAATATGTCAATCCAATCTTAACAGAATCATTTTACGAATCAAATAGATTATATTGTTTTGGTCAAACCAATCTTTAATATTGATGGATTGGATATATGAAAGACCATACTAATCCCAGCATACAGAATCATATGAATCCCAACATAACCGTGTTCTGAATTTAGCACTCGAATCTTCCATCCATGATTCATAACAAGATCATTTTGGTAATAGTAATAGAAACAGAGAGAGCTTTTGAAAGCAAATCCAAATGACCACCCTAACTCAGGCAAACCAAACAGAAGCAAGAACAAATCAAATGTTTTATACTAATATGAGAATAATCAAATTGCATTGACCAAATCATAGCTATAATTGGTTTTAGGAAAATGAATCGTTGCAAACGAAATCTCTCTTGCTAGTAAAAATAGAAAAAACGAAATCACTTCTGGTAACTGGAAGTAAACAAAATTGTTTTTTTTTAATCTACTCAAGCAGATAGAACTAATTGATTATGCTAGTCGAAACCAAATCATACAAAATTGATGTGGAAAAACCATACCTGGGCAGTAAAACAAATGATTCGATTTGGTCAAGATAATTTCGAGCTAACAGTGGCAGTGGTTGCCTCTCCATTAAAAGAACAGAGCCTGTTGTTTTGCAATTTGCTGCTAGACTGCTTGATGAATTTGTGGATTGATCAAGGGTTTGATAGAGGGCAAGAGGCACAAGGATAGACAAGGTGAATCGAGTGAGAGAGGTTCTAAGATCCAGGTTTGGAGAAGTCATAGACGTTTTAGCAAATGCACACAGACCCAACACGTTCCCTTCAGCCATTGAGAGGATCTGAAAATTGACCTGAAAAACACGAGCTAGATCTCTGTAGTAACTCACTTTCTGAGGAAACCGCCTGCAATGAAGGTAAAGGGGCTAAAAATTGTTCTGGGTTTTCAACGGTTTGATCTAAATCAAAACCGTTTGCCCAGAATCGCTCACGTAAAAACATGACTCTGGGGGAAATTACGGGGGCAGTCTTAAGCAGTCTTATCTGGAAAAAATGAAACCAAAACCGACTCTGAACACCATGGGGATTCAATTCGCCCTTCAGGAGCCAGGAGAGAACATACAGTGGACAGGGGTTTGGGTAGGGTTTGGACAAGGTATACGCAGGACTCAAACTCAGAGATTTTCCCAAAAATCAATAGAGGTAACCTGGTAAGGAGGCAGGCATTAATGCCAAAGTGTGCGAGGGTAGTGGAGTTATTTCGGCCCATGAAGAATAGCCATTACTCTTAGTACAACCGCCGACGCTTACAACTATTCAACCCATTAGGCATATGTGTTACAAACTATGCCATTCCAATCAATCCATTGAAACCTTTGGTAACTGGATAAACCACGCGCACAAGCAATAGTTATGCCATAATTTTAAACACCAAAACATACAAATCGAAACCAATACCAAGTGTTTAACCATGTGACATGTGTTGTATAGAAAAATTCATATCAAGAGTTTAAACCACAATACCAATGCATTTGATCACATGAACTAGGTGCCATATTAAATGATACATATCAAGGGTTTAACCATAACACCTATGTGTTTTTGTGAAAACAATGTGCCAAGTGAATCGATCAAGAACATATAAATCCAAATCACCAATGCATCATAAACTCAATCAAACGAATATCCTCACAGTCTTGTAAATGAAGTTTCATTAACAAATCAGAACATCAAAAGCATAATGATCTTAAAATCTTGTCAATTGTGTAACGATAAATAAATTGGAAAATACGATGAGCATATAAACAAGAGCAATCATAACAATCTAATGACGTTTTTAATATGACTTCGAAAACCAGCGTTTTCACGCTTGCAGTCGTGAAAATGAGAACCAAGGTAAGTGTGCAAACGCATATAAAACAATGGTGTGGTTTTATTGGAAAGATTGCGACGAAATCAAAGTTTGCAGAACACTGGTGTAGGAAGCTTATAAGGACAGCATGAAAATGTGAATTGGCTTCCAAAAATGGCGACACACTGGGAGAAGCAGTTATCTCTGCCAAAAGAATAAATTCAGATTATGATAGTGAGAAAAATTCTAACTCAAAAACAACAACCATAAAATCGTTTAAACATCATCATTAACCAAATATTCCAACAATGTTTAAAGGATGAGAATTGATAACAGTCTTAAGCCAAGCGAGCCATAATATTAAAGATAAAATCTCCAATACTATTGACAGAGTTGTTGCTGCCAGCAGGCATCCATAGCCTCGACAGGGTTGCCATTTAACCCACTCTGACATATCTATCTTGCCAAGAAGTTCTAGATCAGATTAAAGGACATTAAAGAGGTTTCTTATTTGCAAATTTTCATATACCCGACATTGCTTCGCTGCCAGCGGGCCTGTTCAGTACCCCGACGAAGTTGTCTTGGCGCCATGCATGCATTTACCCGCTACCAGCAAACCTGTTCAGTATCCCGATGGGTTTACAAGCACTTCCCACAGCTCTATTAATAATTTGTTTTGTTTTGTTTTTTATAGATATATAGTCGAGCGGGGTGACGCTGAAAATCATGATATTTTAACATATTTTTTCAGACGTCATCAGAATTTTTTAGAAGTGTCCTTTATTAAGATCCAGAGATGTTTCATTTATAGAAGAAACTTCCTAAGGCAGGGAGACATCTTCTGAGTCATTCCCTTAAGGAATAGGGACAGCGTAAGAAGATAATAGATGATCGTGACAAGCTTTGCTCAAAGACTGAAATCAATAAACTTCTTTCAAACAACAGTCTTCTCTCAACATGGCAGTAAATTTCATAAGTAGTTTATAATTGATGTTTAGACAAATTTTCAACAGTCATTTCAGAGAAAGAATTTTCTGTTTTCCTTGTCTGAACAGTTCAAAAATTCAGGTATGTGTATTTCAACAGCAAAAACTAGTAAGCATAAGGGAGGAATCAAAACACACCAGTGAAGAAATATTTGAAAGCAAAGAAATCCACACAAAAAACAAAAGAAAAAAAATGTACAGAAGCTGCATCTAAAAACCTCATGCAACAAATCCCTTGGGAAACTGAAAGGAAGAAATGGAAAATCCTATTGATGAGAAAGCAGTCTTACTCGTGGTACCTAGGGTCAGGATTAATTCAGATTTATTTATCTCTTTACCTTCCATTTAGGATTTTCATGACGATACCGTGTTTTTGAAAATAAATGTTCAACTAAAAGCAAAGAGAAAAAGATCAAGGGGACTTCCCTGACAACAGCCGTATTATGGTTCTCGTGGTGCGCCCACTTGTGTTCATGACTGCATTATTACAAAGAGAAATAGTGAGAAATGAAATTGAAAGAAAACCTATTCTTGAACCTACCCTAACTATTAAACACATCAAGATACTACGTGAAGTCATGTTTCCAATGTAGCCATCGGAGTAATTCTAATCCTGCAATGAAAACAAGATCAAGCATTATTAAAAAGAATGGTAATATATCAACAAATGATAGAAACATATCACGCTTACCTTCATAATCAACATCTAAAAACAAAGTAAGCATGATCTTACCATTTCCTTGGATATT